>JACCIC010000032.1:3262500-3525000 GCA_018907035.1 Sycobia sp. Sy_11 | reverse complement strand
TAAGTATACCATTGTATTTTAATATTTGTCGTAATGTCTTTTTTCTATTTGATGAATAGGTATAAAACTTTATTTTTATTATCTTTCGTTGTGTCTATATTTATATTATACGTCTTCGGTCTATTTCTATATTGCATTTCTTCTCTTATATTGTCAGATTTCTTTGGTTCTGTGTTTTATTTCAAGTTCAAGTTCAATTCTTTAAGTTACTTTCCTTCCTTCAATATATAAATCCGTACCTATCCTTATTGAATTTCATTTCGATTTTCATCTCTGCTGTCTGAGGACGTTATGGATTCAGCATTATTTTTAAAATAATTTTAGATTACCTGATTTCTAGTTTTTCATTTATACCCTAGATGGCCCTAGCGTTATATAAAAAATATTAAAATCCACTTATAATGTAAAGCTACAGTTAGTCTGTAACTATATTCGTAAAATATATTATTATTGAATGAATAAATCATTTATTTCCAAATACTTGATGATAAAATTGGACTTAGTGGACTTAAAAGGGCTTATAATTGTAAAATTTCTTTTACTTTTCTCAGAGCATTATCATTTACGAATGGACATTGATTTAAGAATAATTCATTATCAATTATTCATTTTTGGACCATTTTACCATGCTCTTTATGACACAAATGACTTGTGGATACATCTAAATTTATAGTAACTTTGCACGTTGAAAAATTTATTTTAAAATAATTTGCTTGCATACGAAAGGTTTAAAGCAATTAGAAACTAATACATTCTCTTAATATATTACTATTAGTTATTTATGTACAGTTAATTTAAAAAAAACTTTAATTATAATTTTTGGAATAATTTATTGACCGTGTAACCAATAGATTTATATATTACTACACTGAATCCATTTTATAAAAAATCGGTTTAAAATCTTTTGGATAATTTAACTTTAATTAATTTTTCATAACAAAATTTATAACTAACTTAATACGACTAATAAAAAAATAATGTTTCCGTACAATACCTACAAAGAATATTAATTTGGATAAAAATTAACAACTTTACTTACAAAAGCACCGATTGGGAGCAGCACGACTTGCAAGACGTAACCCATCGAAACATCTTGCGTTATGGTCGATCGAGCGTTTCTTTTTCTGTTTCCAGATTGCTTAGCGGACACCTGCTGCTTTGAGTACGCAAAAAAACTCGACGCGCTCGAAAGATACTATAACTTTACTCTCTTCGTTTCTTTAAGTCGTGAAAAGTGAGTTTTTCAATGAATATTGTATATAGGGATCCATATATATGATTTATTAAACTCTGCAATTGAATAAATGTAACTAGTGTATATTAAATAAAACAAGGAGTGTATTCTCACTGCAAGTTATGAATTTTATAAAAATGGATTCACTTTTATTCTTGATATTTGAATAGAGAATTTTCTAGAGTAACGATAGTTTCTGAAATATATATCGGCTTGTAAATTTATTAATCCATTTTCATCGGAATATTGCTATCAAATACTAATGGTAAGTATTTTTTTGTTTGTTTTAAACAAATAAGAGTTTTTTAAATTGAAATATTCTCTTCGTTCACTACTAAGAAATAATTGACTTAACCTTGTTTTCTGGATTAAAATAAATGAATTTTCTAATCTTAACTGAATTTTTTATTAATTTTTAATAAATATTGTTTCATTTTAATAATTAATTTCTTGTTGCAAGTGGATTTTTTTAATGAAACAATGAAATGGTTCTTTACTAATCCAAAAAATCTTTTTCGTAATGAACGTATTGTATATAAAAAGCCGAATTTTTTACATCGTGAAAAAATTAATAATTGCGAAAATAGGTTCATTAGAATTTTTTACATTCTTCAACAAATTTGTTCCTGAAGATACAGTAATAGATATATTTAATTGAAAATTGATAGAAATATTATAGTAAATTTAAGTATAAGAAATTATTTCATACCTTATAATGGAAATACCGGTATAGGTTTTAAGATTTTTCAATGCTTATTTTGGAAGTAAAATTATGCCATTGAATCTCGATCGAATCCGTTACCTATCTTTCTGAAAAATGGATTTATATACAATTATAAAATTCATTTATATAGTAGTGAGTCATTGCGTTACATCAAAGAGGAATGAATTTAATTTTAATATTCGCGCAGTTATAGGATATCCGATTTGAAGTATATTAATATGTCATATGTGTGTGTGTGTGTGTGTGTGTGTGTGTGTGTGTGTGTGTGTGTGTGTGTGTGTGTGTGTGTGTGTGTGTGTGTGTGTGTGGCATCTATCAGTGTATAAACAACCGTATGTTAAAATAAAATTTGCAATAATCATCAAAATGCTACACTAGCCATGTAAATATAAGAAAATCTCTGTGTACTAAGATTTGATTTTTCTTTGTCTACTCAGCCAATATTTCCAATAAAATTGTTTTTTACAGCCTATAATAATCAGCACATATACCAAAAACCTATATAGTTTCCATCCTTATAATGTGGGCATAAAAAGCCAGCTGTAGAGTATTTATAGGAAATGCGCAAATTACACGTTTCGCTCTATTCAGAAGCTCATACCACTATACTGCACGATGAAACATTTCTCCGACACGGCAGACTGTATATATATATATATATATATATATATATATATATATATATATATATATATATATATACATAGGAGGTAGACCGATGTACCGTACAGTGCGCGAAACTGCCCGAATGTAATCACGAAATAATTTCCACACACAGGCGCGCACGTCTTCCTAATATAATAACTCCTTTTGATACACGCGTCCGGTATATATATATAAAACGCACACTGCGCGCACATCTATAATATACTGCATGACTGACTACCCACTGCACCGAATACACATCATATATTATATTATATTATATATATACCTTTGATTTTATAAAACAAAACGCATATGTATATGTATATATATATATATATATATATATATATATATATATAGATAAATTTTATGCGCGACGGCAGTGCAATCGCACAAAAAATCATGCGTGACCTTCATTGCTGATGCATATCAGAGCGACGAAAAGTGCGTCGCGGATCAACGGTTTGTTTCCTCCCCCCTCACCTCGCGCCAGCATTCCGGAAGACGCATGTATATATATATATATATATATATATATATATATATATATATATATATAATGTACCTTGCGAAGGTAGACAACGAAAAGGACTAATAACTAGTGCAAGCTCATTTGAAGCAAAAAGGAGAGAAAGAAAGAGAAAAAGAGAGAGAGTACACCGGGAAAACTGTTCGAAGAAGAGGAAGTAAATTAAAGCTCATGCATGCGTATGTGTATATGTGTATATATAAATTCCACCAACTCGTTATCACAAATGATAGGACATTACCCTGTGTAGGGGGAGGGAGCTCAGCAGGTCATCAGCATTGAGAGCGTTCGTGCGACAGCTGCGCGCTCGTGGATTCACCGATTTTCCGGTGATCGGTTTTCCCCCTACAAAGACACGCGCGGCGCGGCAACTGATGATTCTCCTTCCGAGCGTGACGGCGGGATTTTCGTCGATAAATCGTATAATGAGAAAGAGGGAGAGAGGAAGAGTGACGTCGACGTATAGGATAGTGTATATATATAGGAATGAAATTTACCGAAACACAGCGCTGATGCACCAGCGTGGCCGATGGCGATACAACCGTTAGATAACTGGAACGGATGCCAAAATACGGGAAACGAATAGAATTTCGCGCGTGATTATATGCGCTTGTCACTCGGATTTGGCTGTCTCGTTTTGATAACGGGCCCATACACGCTGCCTTCTCAAGCTTCGCGGCCAAGCGCGTTGACAACACTGGACATTATACGGTCATGGGATACAAGAATCCATCCCGTAACGCTTAATAATTATGTAGGATTAGTTTTGACAGTGAAATTTTATATATCTATACATTGATGTCACGTTGCTTCTACCGTTATTTATATATAGGTGTTGCAGATTGTTTTGCACGTTTTTTGTATACCAGAACATCAAAAGAACTAACAAAAGCATTTCTGATAGATGCACGTAGATTTATTATAATTTTCATTTGAATGTGAAACTTCATACTTCGTTTTATTTCATAATTCAATGAAAACTCTGACTGAAAATAACGTGTCCACAATGTCCAATAATTAGTTATAATCAAAAATTGTACGTATATGTTGTATTAAAATTGTTGTATTTGTCAACAATTTTGCAGCATTGTATTTGAGCATTTCTTATGGTATCGATTATTTTATCGATCAAAATCATGTCAACCTTCCAGCCAAATAAACGTTATTAGTGGGAAGCGCTGCTTCTATTCTTTAATATGAAGAAAAGTGCCGCTGAGGCCTAACGCTTGCTTTCAGAAACTTATGAAGTGGAACGTATTGGTGAATCGATGTGCCGCGAGTAATTCAAACCGTTCAAAAGTGGTGATTTTAAAATTGAAGACAAGGATCGTCCCGGAAAGCCTAAAAGTTTTCAAGACGATTCATTAGACGCTTTGCCTGATGAGGATCCGTGTCGGATTCAAGAAGCATTTGCTGCTTCATTGGGCGTCACGCAATAAGCTATTTTCCTGCACCTAAAAACACTGGGATTCATTCGAAAGATTGACAACTGGATGCCGTACGAATTTAAGCCGAAAGGCATCAAAAGGCGATTTTATATTTCCGAGGTTTTCTTGCAGCAATATAAAAATAAATCATTTTTGCATCATATTGTCACTGGTGATGAAAAATGGATTTATTATGATAACCCAAAATGCAGAAAATCGTATAAAATCGACGCTGAAACGAAATAATCACGTATATAAGGTCGTGCCCCTGCATATGGTGAGATCCAAAGAGTGTCGTATACTACGAACTGCTTCCGAGTGGTCAAACTATCAAAGGACCATTGTATCGAATACAATTTAATTTTTTGAAGTGAGAATTACAAGAAAAACGGCCAGAATATGAGACTATGCATGAGGCATTTTTCATCATGCTAACGCTCAGCCACATGTTGCGGTTTCGGTCAAAAAATATTTGGAAACTAGTGATTGGGAAATTCTGCCTCACCCGCCATACAGTCCAGACTTGACACCCCCCCCATATTACCTTGTTTTTATCAATGCAGAAGATTTTAGTTCAAGTGCGAAAAGTGTAATCATTGGAGAAAAAATACCGGGTATCCAGAAGGACTTAAAAAAAATTGAGAAAAATATCTGTTTTTCTTCACACCATGAATTCTTTTATTTTTGCACTTGTTGATATGTAATACTGAATTTTGAATATACGTACATATTACTTATACGCGAGCTGTATATATATACATAATATTGGCTACAGATATATAGCATACTTGGATCATGATAATTAATATAAATAAATTCTTTAACGAGTTTTCAGGTTTTGGATCACTTTTGCATCTAGTTAAATTTAAAATGTTATAAGCTTAACTATGAATAAATTACTACAGAAAGAAATATATACAACTTGAAAGGTAGACCAGATCCGAAAAAAATAAATATTAAAATAAAATACATAAAAATGGTATTTTTCAGCAAATTTTCTTTGCTCAGTTTTTATATCGGCATTTTTTTTGGCAAAAGTTCATTAAAAAAAATTACTACATCTATGAAATTTGTACATTATCACTAACAAACATGCTCATTATATATGTATATAATTGTATACGTAATTTGAAATCCTCATTATTCGTGTCCGATATGCAAAATTCAATGATTTTCAGCAATATATACATATATATAACCTACTTCTGTTAGACTAATCCTAAAATACATGGAGTAAAAAAATATATCGAAACCGCATGCTTTAAAATGCAGACAATATGCCCATCCTGTATTATTCCTCTATATATGTGCGCGCACATTCTCGCTCTCTTTTCTCTTCCTTTCTCTCTGTATATTATACCTGCGATGTTTTCCATTCTTCGTTCCCTTCTCTGCTCTCTCTCTCTCTCTCCCTTCCTTTTGCACACCATTCGCGTTGCATTTTCTACACCGCCTTTTATTTCCCCGCTTCCTTCTCGCTCCTCCTCCCTGAAGAGCCATCTCTCGTTCCCTTTCTTCACGCTTCGACGTCAAGATGCTTAACCAACTTCCTGTATACCTATATATATGCCGGGATCTGGCCTCACACGCGAATTGACCACTGGTATATATATAATACACACATACATTAGACGTCGGCGAGAATGTGAACTGCTGTATCATTATTCGCGAGCGCAACGAACGCTCAAGCCTCGTGCGAGTGCACTTATATGTTTCACTTCTCTCTCAGAATTTCCGTTCCGCTCTATTGTGCGAGTTGGTAGAAGCTCCCGCGGCGCAAATTACGCTAATTTTTCATTCGACGACTTTAGGTTATTATATACGTGATTTTCCTGCCTTATAAACGCGTATACAGAACCTGCATAGAGGCCTTTATCGCCTCCGGCGTATCGATCTCGAGACTCGTTTTTTCTCATATCTGATGGATACAATTTTAATCTCCGCATATAGATATATAGTAATAATGAAAACTGTCGAGAAAAGAGTAAATATATGTAAGATCGGTAACGCCTACCTTATCTAGATTTCTAAAATCTAGATAATCTAAATGATCTAAAATAAGAAATTTTTATCAAATTAAAATTACTTGAACCGTTTCGAAATTTATATGCGAATTACTGAAACATAATGGAAACTGTAAAGCAATGCGACTATGGGTATAGTCAAGCCGCCATATAATACGTAACCATTAAAATAGATAACGCATCTCATAACTCATTGACATTATTTATATTCCCAGTACAAGAAATTAATCCATATATGCATTTTAAGATATTACGTAAAAATAATATTTATATTGGTTTAATTTAGTATATGAATAACCTATTTATTAGATAAGAGCAGTTTTATCCTGCGTGATTTTTTACCTAAAGTAATGTGAAGACATTTGCCTCACGTTAACGAATATTTTGAAACAATTTGAAATAATAATTCCTAATAATTTTCAATGACTTTAAATCAGTGGAATGAATTTACAATTATACACATAGATTTGAAATAATTTAAGTCATTCGAAATCCATTTCAACTCGTTTCGACCCTTAATCTTCAAGTGAATATAACCTATTCGTATTACCGAATCGATAAACCACCCAACAACAAAAAAGTTGCGAAATATGGATAATGAATTTAGTCCTCGTTGAATCAGATATAACACTGATTAACTCCAAATGATGCCTAGTAAATTTTCAGACTTAATGATTTTCGATCCACATGATATGATTCACTTTCTTACTAAAACTATTATATTATTTTAGAGTTGATTAAATTGGATATACTGTGTATTCATAAGAATTATTTTATTTTTTGAATTAATTTATTTTATATTATTTTATTATTCATTTGATTTGTTTTCAACATTTGATTCTTTACAGGGTTCATTTTGAAGGTAACCAAAATTACTTCATTTATTGATGAAACATCTTTTTTTTACATATACTTAACCCTTCTTCTTTTATTAAAAATAGTCCTCCAACATTCTTGACAAATGTTTTCCATATATATCTATAATGCATTCAATACTAAAAGCAGCTTTTGCAGCGATTTTTTCCACAACCCAGCCAGAGATCCCCTAGCCCCAAACAACCGACCATTCGTTGCAATTTGTTTATAAAACAGTTTGCACGTGTGCGATTGGTCAGCAATGCGATCTGAACAGCAGCGCGAAAATCACCAGGAATCGATATACTTGCAGCTGTATTATATTGTAGCGGCTGGCAGGTCGCCCCTCTCATCCCGATTCCATGATATGTGCCGATGCAGCTAATTCTTGCTCATTGGTGATATATGTCTTATTATCACTGCAACAGTATAGTACAGTAGTAGCTTGCTTAAGCTCTCTTCAATAACATCATTCGAGTGTTTCCCTTAATTTTTAATTTACATCATTTAAATTTATTGTAATAAACGCTCGCTAATCAAATAAACATGATATAATAAAAAATGACAAAATCTCAGAAATGATTTGAAGAATAGCGTTTTTAATCTATCCTTAACATATGATGAATGTCGATCGGTTCACATTTAGTCTTAGATTTGGGCATCGGCTTTTGTTCAGAGCAGTTTAATTTTTTCGTCACCTATCGCAAATGCTAAACATTCCATCGACAGAAATACTCTGTATCTATGTAATTATAGTATTGATTAAAATTTTGTACTACCAATATCGCTGGTAATTAGTTTTCTACCCTTAACCATTCTCTTACATAAGACAGATCACGACATTAGGCCATATGGGTGACGTATTTGACCTAGATCGAGCGGAGTAACTAATCATTTCCATCTAAGGTATCCTACTTTCTAAGTTGCAGTTAGTAATTTAATTGGATAAACTCCGTCGTCAGTAGCGAAATTTTTTCAATGAAAACCCCTTCCTTTGGCATCATTTATAGAAAAAACGGCATTCTAATAAAAAAAGTTACAGTAAACTTATTTACACAAATGAATAGTTTTTTTGTTCATTATTGTGAATTAAAGTTCAGTCCATTTTACACGCGTTAGCAGATGATTAAACTCGCCAGAAAATCAAGTGTACATATGATCATTAGAATTTTTTGCTTGAAATGTTATTCATTCTAGAGTCAAAAATAGGGATTCCCATTAAAAGCAATTATCTCGCTCACTCGCATCATATACTTCATTTTACTAGAAGAAGAAAGCACTAATTTCTGAACGTAAGACAGTAATAGATTTTGGAAATGGAATAATATTAGGTCGTGAAACTTTTACAGAACTGATTTTGGAGGTATAATCCAAAACATCTCTCTCAGTCTGTACAAAATCCGTCGCTCAAGTTTCGACATTTCTGCCCGGTTCATTTTTTCTTACTTACGTTTATTGCGAAATTCAACAATATTCTTTCGCGATCCGCCGAAGAAGAGCAACGGACCAGGTGCAGTACTTTGGATGCTTGGCTATTATTTTTTACGTTATGTAGACTCCTAAGAAAGCGAAAACGCGAAATAGCTGAGGGAGGGAGAGAGTTGCGTTTCATCGAAAGAGAACGTCGCAAATATATACCACGCGGCTTCATTGCAATCCAGTTCTCTCTCGGGCGAAAAAAGCACACGAAGAATCTTGGCGGTGCTCTCGTCCCGTGTCGTTTTGCCTCCTGTACACATGCGCGAGCTCCGGCATACTATAAAACAAACACTCCCTATAGAGCTTTGGCAAAGGCGTAAAGGCGAGAGGGGGAAGGGTGGTGGGAGGAAAAAAAATTAAAGGGCAATTGAATTATAGGCATAAGCGTTCGTGGCGCGCGCGCGATGACGAGACGCCAGAAGGCAATGCCTCCACTGGTTCTTTACCTATATATACATACGATCGGAGGGCAATTTAACTGCCCCATTATGACGACTGTCTCTCTCTTTCCATCTCTTCTCTCTCTCTCTCTCTCTCTCTCTCTCTCTCTCTCTCTCTTTCTCTCCCTTCCCAGTCGCCATTGTTCGCTCTCCTTGCGGGCGCGACGTCTATATGGCGCGCGAGGATTTAAGAGCGGGCGCGTCGGTGGAGCGCGGAATTTACGACAAAACGGTGCCCGAGAATCGCATTGCGAGGTGGTCCGCGAGGTAGTGCCTCTCCAGCTCTTTCTTCCTCCACTCCACCCCCACGCTCGCTCTTGTTTCTTCTGCCGCAGTCGCTGCCGCCGCATATCGTTCGTCTCATATGTATGCATACATATATATACATATATATATATACATATATATATATATATATATATATATATATATATCACATATACTTGTATTATATGCTCCGCTTTCCTAATAGCTCTCGTCTTGGAAGTTCGCATAATACCACGGGGCTTTCGCCGACCGCGACGTCGACGTCGGTCGACTCATCGAGTATATGAAGATAGATATGGAGAGAGGAGGGACCCTCCTCCCTTTCGACGCGCCTGCACGGTCTCTGTATATGCACAAGTCTACACCGATAGTCCCTTGTCTGTCCCTTGTCTCATCTTCGCCATCACTCACGATACGCTTTTTCCTCGTTTATATATATATATATATATATACATACATTCGGAACTCTCGCTATTGTTGTCCCTTCTATAGAATCTGACTCAACCGACTGGGTGGGGCGGGGGTATTTTACTCTCTTCCTTCCTCCCCCCTCCTTTCTTCCACGCGGCTTCTTCTTCAACTCTTTTTTCTCGAGCAATAAGTCCTGCTTTTACTCTCTCTCTCTCTCTCTCTCTTTCTGTCTGCTTTCTGAGAAGACTTTTGGTTCTTTTTGTTTGTCCTTCTTGTCTGTCGCAAAACTCTACAGGGTATAGGTATAGATACTTCGAAGGAAATCTTTCGACTTTTATAGCTAATGAAAGGAACGAAAATTAAAAGATATTCGTTCTCTACAGTTTTAATTATAGTTTCAATATTTCAATTATTATTCCAAACATTGTTTTACATTTTTGTTGGATCCAATCATTATCGTGTGAACTTTAATAATACTCATCAATCGCTTCTATGTCTCAATAATAATTAAGCGAGACTTGATTAAAACTGATCACAATAAAAAATAGCGGATCAACTGAAATATTAAGATTAACCATATTTAATTCTTATAATGAGTCGATAATTTGCTATAAATAAACATTCTAGTTTCGATCGGTGGTAAGCAGTTTTGAAAATACTAGTATTGAAAATGTACTCCATAATTTCATAATAGCGGCTATTACTTTTAAAATATTGACATAATAGGAAAATCGCATCTAATCGCATGGTCACTCGCTGATAGATATTAATGTTAATTGGCTACTCATTGATACAATAGTGACTTTAGCTCATTTTCAAGAAGGTTTTGAAGAAGTTTTTATTAATGGAATAGCGAGAAATATTTAAAAATACATTTTTTATGAATGAAACATGCAGTTGTGATTAGTTCAGTCGAAATTTTTAACATTCTAGCAAAAAATTTCTTTCTTTCATTTAGAAATGACTATTAAAAAAGAAAAAAAGATGTTCTAATAAAGAACGAAAAATTAAAATTTAAGAGAAAAACAAAAAAAATATTTTTTATCGTTTGGCCATCAGGTATTACCTCAGTAGATAGTGACGGAAGATGTAAGACTTCATGTGAGACGTCTTGCTTATTCTTGCTAAGCTTAAAATGTTATTATTTTTTCATTTTGAAAGGCAAATTGTTTTTTTAATATTTTGTAACTATTATACGTATGAATATTAATAATTAGAAATTAAAAAACAGAAGAAACGTATTTTGTTTTATTGAAAGTGATTCATGAGAAGAATTAGTATAATAAAATAAAATATAATATTAAAATATATATTGTGGTATTTTTTATGCAATTACAATCGTTACAATTCCTTTTAAATATCATTATTCAATTTGAATCTTAATGGTTAATGATATGTTGTATCAAATATAATGAATATTACTTAATGTGTTATATGGTTTTTTCGTTGCTTGAGACTAATGCTGATAAAATATCAATGCAAATCTTAGATCCCCATCCGTTATTTAATTGTGACAATGAAACAAATTTTTGTAAGTAGAAAATTCTAGACTTTATATATATATATATATATATATATATATATATATATATATATATATATAAAGTATTTAAAAAATCTGAATTATATATATGTAATAATATGTTAATGAAACAGCATCGAAAAAGTTCGCAAAATCATTTTTTTATTCATAGCAAACAAGGCTTGATTAAAAAGAATTTTTTCTTCCAATAAACTATATATTTTAACTTTCTCAATATTTATCTTCAGCTGATGACTTGCTCGTGATAACTATATACATATCTATCTATAAAGACAGATTTTATATCAATCTACGGCTAGTCGCCATAATTTACTTTTAAATCTCTCTAGCTAATTTTTTTTTTATTTCATCGGTATATACATATCAAAAGCATGTCAAGAGCATTTAAAATAATCGGGGTGAATGCATATGAAACTGCTCACCTATATGGAAATGAACCGTTCGAGAAAATCATCATAACAAAACCATCTCCTTCCACTTTCAAAACATATAAAATCCTCATCCATTATTTTCAATCGTGTGTACGTGAGTGTAAATAATAGTCGGAAGGTGTGTATATATATAATTTATTATATAAGCAGTCCAGAATTGGAGCAAAAAATTCTTAAATACCTTACGCGCCTCGTGCCCTGGAAAACGCATTCCGTATAATATATATTGGAATTATTGAGAGCGCCCGATAATAATAGTAATTATTGTTATATTGTCCCCGGCTCTGCGATCCCCGTATATAATAAACCTCCGCGGCCCTGGCGGTGGGATCCCTCAATTTATAAAATCTTATATCAATCATAACCCGAGACTTGGGACCGTTAAGTAACGCTTTCTTTATTCCGCTCTTCATTTTTTTTCAGGCGTTTACGCGCGAGCAGGAAACAGAGAGAGAGAGAGTGCGAGAAGAAGAAGAAGAAGAAGAAGAAGAAGAAGAACGAGGTGGAAAGAAGCGCAGAGAGACAGAAAAGCTGCAGCGTCAGAAAACAGGTCCAGTTGTATTATATATATATATATATATATAGGGGAGAGCGCGCGAGTGGAGCATTCCCGTGAGGACGAGGAGGTGGAGGAGGAGGAGGAGCAGGAGAAACACCGCGAGGAACACGGAGGTAAAGGGGCGGAGAGAGGGGGGACCGAAAGAGTGAACCAGTACCGTGAGGAACGGGGAGCGCGTATAGCGAGCGACGGTTTCTGGCAGTGCGGCTGCACCGCGCCGGTCGGCGTTAATCTCGCGCGCGGCGAAGAGAGAGATAGAAGGAGTGTGTGAGAGAGGGAAGTGTAAGCAGCGACGCGGAAGTTCATCGTAGTCGAGCGAGGCGCGCGCCACGATGCAGAGCAACGGCACGGAACACCCGGAGAACGGAGTCGATAGATCCGGCTGGACGGTGAGTACATGCAACTGGATACGTATATATACACACATCTACATATGCATTTATTGTATCGCCTTTAAACTCGATATATATATATATATATATATATATATATATATATATATATATATATATATGCATGCATGCATGCAAGATTATTCCTCAGCCTACTTTGTCTTAATATTTTGTGCTGTGTTTATGATGTTCGCGCGGACGCTTGGTTACTGTGTGGGAGGGGGTGGATAGTTGAAATACCGATCTTTGTTTTTTATTTACTATGGAGAGTTAATCAAGTAGCGCACGCATGCCTGGGTAATGTTTGTCCAGGAGTTTTAAAAGATTAACTCTGTATACGAGGGATTGATTTTTAGTTATAATCATTTTTTAATCGATCCTCGTACGTTTATACGAGCAAATAGGGAAACAAATATCGTTAATCACGAACACTATGGTAGTCAACACTATTTTTTTGCGCCAAAGGGTTTGTGTGTGTGTGTGTGTGTGTGTGTGTGTGTGTGTGTGTGTGTGTGTGTGTGTGTGTGTAATGATAAAAGTAATAATAGATAGATTAAAAAAAGAAGACGAAATCACAAATAAAACGATTCATTTAGTAATTATTAATTCCATCTCGAATTCGATAAAGTAACTGAAACTAAGTTAAATACGCGCAACTGAATTGGTTTAAATTGAGTAAGGTAAATCTGATTAGGTGCCATTTTTAAAGCACGTGGCGAGTTTCGGGACATTATCCTCCTCCCCTGCCCCTGGTCCACCCACAGTAGCCTGCCATCGATACATGATTTGTGAAAGTTTTTCCTACACCCAAAAGATTTCCTGTAAACTACAGTTACAGAATTTTATACTCATCTATTTCCGAATTTCAATAATTGAAATATTAGACTATAATAACTAAGAAAATCATCTTTTCGGGCGCGGTATAAAAAAGTGTTTGTGAAACAATGTGTTTGTTCGATTTCGATCGTAATAATTATTTTATAGACATTTTACTTTTTTGTCATATAGTAAAACGGTAGCCTAGACGGTAATTTATCGTGAGAAACAAAATTGTGCCAATTTACAATAAATGAAAACTCAAATACATATGCATTTTTCCACTTATATTCTTGTGCAGTTTTAAGGCTTACATAATTGGGCGAAAATTTTAACAATGCGGATTCGCTATACGTTATTTTGCGTTGGAAAGTTCCAGTCGAAACTTGAGTTAAATATTTCTTACTTTGACAGCCAGTGAAATCTGTACATGACAAGTGGGCAAATTCGATAAAACACCCGAAAATACGCGAAAAAATGAAAGAAATTACAGTGAGGAATTGATAGAACAGCGATAAAAAAAAACGTGCGTGACAAGTGTTGCATATAACAATAGAAATGTGTAAAGTGAAGTGTACGCAGTAGCATAAGAACGTGAACAAAATTAGTGAATTAAATTTGATTATTAAAGTACCTTATTATACATTGTAAAGACGACTCTTAGAGAAATGGGAAAGAGATTTACGTAAATGTGTAAAAGGCAAATTGTGAAATACATATGATTATATTATTACGTTGACAGCAATTTATTGAGAGCTTGTAATTTTAAAACAAAAATGCTATATCTGATATAGATTCTATCGCAGTTCCGCTATCTAATAAGTTTCATTCAAATTCGTTTCACACGAATAAAGAAAAAATTAATTGAATTTTTTGACCGTTTCTTACTTTGGCCCCTTGACAAGGCAAAATTTTAATTAAAAATTTAATTTAAAAAGCTCGATCGGGTAAATTATTAGTCGAATGGTGCAATAATTGATATAGATTCTAACCTTTTCAATTCATTACAATTATACTTATAAATTTAAGAATTTACTATTAGAATACCGGCCAAAATAATAAAGTACAAAATTAAATTAAGTTTGCCTCTGTTCCCAATTAAAACCAATTTCTTGGCGTGCAAGATAATGATAAGTTTATATAAGTTAAAAATTGCTAAGTACATATGATTTAAAATTATTGTGTTTAAAAAAAAATCGAAATCCTTAAAAATAATTATTAAAGAACCGTTGATCGGCGCTCAACTCAATGATCGGCTCGGATAAGATTCATATATACATGACACTATATAAGTAATATATAAGACATTTCCATCTCTCGCGGCTGTGGAATAAGAACAAGTCAATATCTTTAAATGTCGTCGCGCAATTTTCAAAACCTTATTGTATTCCGGAAGTAAAGCGAGGACGAAAGCGATGGCGAGGGCAGAAGAGAAACGTAAGCTCGTAAAAATCTCCGTCACACTTTTCGAAGTTCTCAGAAAACTTATTGCAGAACTCATCTACATATATATATATATATATATATATATATATATATATATATATATATATATATAATATAATATAATAGTCAGCACAACGGTTCTACATCGGCGAGAAATCGGTCGACGCGCTCTCGGCACTGATGCAATATTAGCTGTATAATGCATGTGCAAAATCGGATGACTATACATGCATCTGTATATTAATTGTCATCGGATCGACGGTGTTCTCTGCGTTCATTACAGAGCGCATATATAGATTATATATAGACGCGCGACTTTATATAGTATTTTATGTGTTTGTGTGTGTGTGTGTGTGTGTGTGCGCGCGCGCGCGTACGCCTTTTACTCACCCCCGCGGCGCGCTTCCCGGTATATTTACACACTGACCCACTAACCACAAGAGAAACACAAGAGAGCCGTGTATACACACATAAGCGTTGTTAGACGTAAAATGTCTATAGGAGCCGAGAGAAGGGATAGTATCTCTTACCCCCCCCTTCCCCACACCGCTCCGTCGCTATTCGTATATATCGCAGCTGCTGCGAGCGCGACTTGCCTGCTTGCGTTCGCGGGGAGAGTCGCCGATATGCTACGGGGTGCAATTGGCAAATTGTGTCAGCAAGGCGCCGACGTTGCTTTGTCATTCTCTGTCGCTCTCTCTCTCTCTCTCTCTCTCTCTCCTTAGACACTGAAAGCCATTGTACGCCCGCTCCAACGATAATGGACAGTTATAGTTTGATTATAAAGCGGTAACTCACAGAGAGAGGGGGAAGGGAGGAGACAGAGCTATCAGTGCAGTATTCGAAAGTTTTAACGGTTTTCATCATAAGTACGAGGCATTTCATTATTATTTGTTAGCAAAATTGGATATTTCTTTTGTTTGATTTTAGAATCGTAATTTTTGCACCGTTTTTTTTCATGAGAATCTGATGTACATGTATATAGTATATTTCATTCAATCAATTCAGAAATCACGGTCTCTATAGTTTATTAATATATATATATATATATATATATATATATATATATATATATATATATATACTACTACTACTACAAATACATTTGTAGATTAAAATAGTTTATTTTTTACCATATAATAAATAAATCGTTGCACTTTAGATATATCTTTTATACTCGCGTTCGAAAAGTCATTACTATAATACAGAAAAATTTCAATTTTTCAGAATTTGTTTCACTTTAGATAAATCAATAAAAATTAATTATTTTAAAAAATTCACTATTTTTTACAACTATTCTGTCGAATGAACAGTTTCCCTGGTAGAAAAGAGAAGCTGGGACATGACGGGCACTCAAAACTGAAAAAAAACCCTACCGCATGTCGATTCTGAGTTTAAGTAAAAATCTAAAATTGTAAATTTATTGTAGTCAGCTGTCTATTTTTTAAGCTGCTTGTTTTTGAAGCAAAAAATGAATTAAAAGTTAATATTAATAAATGAAAGGCAAAACCTGTAAAAGTGTTTATCCTACCCGTGGAGTACGGCCAGGATTACGCTGGAGTACGACGAGTTGGAAAAATTAACAAATAATTAGATATTTATACAGCGGCACTGTTGTAGATAAAATAAATCAACATTGATTATCATATGCCAAATTAGTTATTTTGTTAAAATTTCAAGTTTAAGCGTCTTTTAGTGAATTAGTATTTTTATGTAATAATTTTTTCGTTTTTACAGCCGACAATGAGATTTATTAACGATTATTAATTTAGATAATATCGTTTAATCGTTGTGCGTTGAAGTTATAATGTGAAATGAGAGAAATAAATTTTCAACACCATATGGCATTGATAAATATGTAAGAAAGTTAAAAATGTATACAAAAATTACATGTACAAAAACTTATGCAAGTCTATATATATATATATATATATATATATATATATATATATATATATATATATATATATATATATAAGATAAAATTTAAGAAAAAAAGTAGAAACATTGTATATCAATAGACACGAAGCCGATGCAAGAGAAAGAGGCCTTCTCGTGTGCCCGCTATGCCCCGCTGTTAAAGTTAAAGAAAGTTAAAGAAAATTGTCTACGAAACTTCACGACTTGGACTTTAGAAAATATGCAAATTTCAAGTTTTTTCTCTTTTAATTCGTCTTCTGTTCGAACTGAAAAATGTAAGGTTGCTGTGTAAATTTTTACAGTTGAAATTTCTAGAAAGTTTATACAGTCGGAAATACTGTTATCTATATAGTATTAATTAATTAATCTATAAGAATTATCTATATAGTATTGAAGTTCTTTCGACAACAAAATTATATAAACTTATTTTCCTAATTCTAACCTACAAATCGCACCTTCACCGCTTGATTCCGGTTCTCATGAGGAAAAATATAGTCCTTACCTAGTGCGAAAAGGTTTTTTTACGGACCTCGTTACAACCCTCGGCTTCGCCTCGCGCCGCAAACCTCTCGTTTCGTAAATAAAGCCTTCCCGTATTCAGTAAAAAATGATCTATTATTATCTTTGTTCTAATAGAGATATTTCTTTTTCATTCGATAAACCCGCCGTGTCGCGTCGAATCCTACCCTCCCCTGTATATATTAATATTTATATGAATTTTATATATATATATATATATATATATATATATATATATATATACTCGTATATGTAATTTATAAGAATATAATTTATAGAAATTCAGAATTTCGTATGATTTCATATGAGATTTCAAATCGATTTGAAATTCATTCTAGTATTTGAATTTCTTGTGAAATATGTTTGTTTGTTTTTTGTTTCGATGATTGCAATAATTTTATATAATTTTATAATGGTTCATTAACAAGGATCCGATAACATCTTAGACTGAGAGGTTCTTATAAAAAAAAACAATAAACGAAACTTCCTACCAAGAAGAAGACAGAATTATTATAGAAAAGATTCTATATATTTAAGTAAAGATTCTATTATCTTACAAAGCCACTCAGAAGTTACACTTTCTATTTATAATATGAATGTACATAACAAAAAATCAATTGAATAAAATTGCATCGAATCTTCTCAATCCTCCTGTAATCACGGACAGTGTATGTATGTATGTATATATATATATATATATATATATATATATATATATATATATATAGTCGCGATGGATTCTGCTTCACGAGTAGCGCCAGGTAGCTCTCGATATTACGTCATTCGCACACCGCGTATTTTCGTTACGTCTCGACTATGTTATTATATATATATAAACACCGCACCGAGTGATGAAAAGGAATATAAAGTGCACGAGTGCACAGCTCATACACCGGTTGCCGAACGTAAACATCCACCGATAGTTGACCGTATACGAGCATCGTAGCAGCCTCCGGCAGAATAACCCGCGCGAGGTGAGCGTTATGCCCCACGCCACCCTCTCTCTCTCTCTCTCTCTCTCTCTCTCTCTCCCTCCCGTCCTCCAGGCTTCTCGAGTGAAAAAGAAAGGCAAACAGAAAGTCTGGGCACGTGTGTATTAAAGAGAAGAGGCGGCAAGGCGAAAAGCGTCGTTACGGATGTAATATATACCCTACCCTCATCAGAGCAAGGGAGAGAGAGAGTGAGAGAGAGATTGGCCGCACTACAAATATGCACGTAGAACGCGCGTTTCGACGTTTGTAATATCCGCAAAACTTGCAGAAGAAATAGTCCCCGCGTCACGGGAGGGGGCCCTCCTCGTTCTTCCTCCTAAAACTGCCGTGAATGTACATCGCATCTATTAGTATACGCCCGTGCGCTTGACACGTACGCATTGTGCGCCTCTAAGACTCGCGCTTGTATAATAGCAGAAAAAGGCTTTTATCGACCTTGAAAGACCGGGGGTCGGGGAGGGAGGGACGGATACTCACGCAGCCCCCGACGCTGCTCGCTCGTCGCTCTTCCCCTGTACGCCCTGTACCGACGTTTCCAATCCGCCCTCTTCTCCGCCGCGCTCTCTATCGCAAACCTTTAATCCCTCTCCGCGGCCCCTTTCACTTCTCATTCTCGCCCGCGCCTTTTCTTTTTAATGTTTTCATCTTCCGCGCGTGTTTATATATAAATTGCACCGGGCGCCCGCCTAATGGCTTTGTTTGCGCTCGCTCACTAGAGGGCGAGCGCAAGCTATTTTTACACACAGACATACTCGCGCGCGCGCGCGCGCGCATAATCTGGCTTTGTGGACATTCTCAAAAATGTCGCGTGTCCGCCCCGCGCACAGAGCGCATGGACTCGCGTGATCGCGTATCGTTAAAGGTCTGAGGATGCAAACAGAGACAATGGCGTATTTTCTGGTTGAGCGCGTTATTGACACTTCGTTTTCTAGCCACAAATTTGTATGCCCTCCTTCGCCCTCCTTTACCAATTAGAATTCGCTGATTCCCCTTTTCATCGTAGCATAACGGACATATTAACAAAGGGATATATCGTGTATATATAGATGTCTTGTGAACGTGCCAAAATAACCATTAATGGCTATATAAGTGCTCGATTCCTTTTTTCTCTGTGTCACTCTTACTTTCTTTCTCTCTTTCTCTTTCATCTTTAGGGATATTCGGCATTTTTCAACTTATATATATATATATATATATATATATATATATATATATATATATATATATATAAACATGCATGGCTGAAGAGTTCGTACCACACGAGCCGAGAAGAAAACTAAAAATATTAAAATATTGCTGATACGCCGGCACGGGCGTTAGGAGAATTTTATTTCAATGTCAGTACTCAGTCCTTTGCAGCCTCCCCCACTAAGAGCGCGCATACAAGAGACCATCAGGGAAAGGTTCACGCAGTAACTCCTTTCTTTGATTTTGACATCGTTCGGGAATGACAAAACAAGCTCTACTCGTGCTTTTAACGTGCATGTATATATATATATATATATATATATATATATATATATATATATATATGATTTCTATATTGCCGTGCGAATGACGAATGCGCACAGATGAAAGAGGACGTCGTCGTCGCGCCGCACACGTCTTTTTTCGCGCAATGTTATATATTTCTCATTACATCTTGTCTGTCTATACCTGTCTGTTTATTCTCTCGTTGATTGTCATGTGTAGTTCAGAATTTTTCTCTTATATATATATATATATATATATAATATATATATATATATATATAGCAAGAGAGAGAGAGAGAGAGAGAGAAGAGGAGAGAGAGAGGGAGAGAGAGAGAGAGGAGAGAGAGAGACAGACAGGAGACCGAGAGACAGAAGAAGAGAGACAGACAGGCAGAGAGAAGAGAGACAGACAGAGAGAGAAAGAGAGAGAGAGAGAGACAGACAGGCAGAGAGAGAGGAGAGAGCGAGACAGAGAGAGAGACAGAGAGACAGGACAGAGAGAAGAGACAGACAGGCAGGAAGAGAGACAGACAGAGAGAGAGAGAGAGAGAGAGAGAGGAGAGAGAGAGAGAGATTGGATGCAGCTAGCTCGCATTAGAGAAAGATGCGAATACTGAGGTCTGTTTCTTCACACAAATAACAGAAATTTATAGAGATTTTTCGAGCTTCTACTTTTTCATGAAAGATGAATTAATAAAAATTTTTTAAAGAGGACGGTATCAAAGAATAAAAGACCCTATCGAATATATTGCTCGTATATTTCTGAAAAAATGAGATCTTTTAAATTTTCTTCAAATAATCTTACCTTTGGAGAGAGAAAAATTCGTCGGTAAGACTTTTACTGTAATTTACGGTAATAAATTATGGGATCGATCTCGGATCGATATAATTCTATATAAAATTCATCTGATTTTTTTTAATACAAAATAATAGTTAAAATAACAAATTTAAATTATCAAATTATTACAAGAATTTATTAATTTATTACAAAAATGATTTAAGGTGGTTTGAGTAAACTGAAAAAAAAAACATTCTGATCTCAGGTAAATATTTACTTGTTCTGTACCAAGTAAATAATTTTCTTAAATTAAGAAAATATTCACTAGATTTAAGACGACGTTGTTTGATTTAAGTGGATTCTTCTTGCATCAATTAAATACTTTCTCAATTTAAGAAAATAATTTACTTGGTACAAAACGAGAAAATAGTGACTTGATAACAGAAATTTTTGTTTTATGACTGACCAATTCAATTTATTCGAAAATACATGAAACCAGTCTTTAATGTTTTATAAAACAAAACTATAGATTTTTGATGTAAAAAATCCACCGTTGTTGTCGATCGAATTATGGTAAAAATGCATTTTGAAAATAAAGTAGTACTTATTTCATATGGATAAAGTCAATAATTATAGCTATAGATATAAGATTTTAAGCTTTTTCAATCTGTTTATTTAACCGTAAAAGGAAAAGATTTTAATAAAAAAACTAACAAGTAAAATACTAACAATGAGAGATCCACGGCTGCATGTCACGTTAACGAAATAGACTTCGGCAAAAGAGGTTAGGGGCTATGGTCTATCTATTATGGTCGTCATAATTAACCCCCTCTAGATTCGGACCTGATCAGATCTCCCTTAAACGATATGTATGCACATTAGGTAATACAAGACATTCATTAGTAAGACACGGTCTTATATATTCATATTGCAGTCCCCGAAGTTGAGAAGTTCGTGTCATTTGTCGGCAAAGGGTTAAATACTCGGTGTCTGGCAGGGTTAAAGGGCCGTATATCATTCTTGGTCTCCACCATGCATGGTGTACATATGGTGTTATAAAATTATAATTGGAAATGCTATACGATCGCGGGTGGGATGGAGAGAGTTTCGATTAATTGAGGCGGTAGGCGAGAAATGCTTAAGAGTAGCGTGAGGTTTAGAGAGCAACGTTATTACGACTTCATTTAGATCGTTGAAATAGTTGCCCTTTGATTTTTGTTTCGCTTTGTTTCGCTACTTTCCTTGTATATTGTATATAAGTTTTTCTACAAAATATCTGTACACAAAAACGAATGTTAGAAAAATTTTAATTGCCTTCTTTGAATCGTACGAAACCTAATTTATTTTATGCGTGCGTGTGTGTCACAAAAAGTATGTAGTATATTGTCCAATTAATTTGTATATCGTCCAGTCTTCAATTGCTTATACATGTTAAAAGCATCCAGCATTCAATGGCACCGCTAATTCTAAATTATAACTATATCTAACTATACTTAAAATTAATAAAGAAAATATGAAGAATAAAGTTTTTATTTTAATCACATTGTTCCAAATATGATGATTGAAAAAACCAAGAACAAAACAAGTATAAACATAGGGGAAAATAGCAGATTTTGATAAATTTCCATGTCAGAAATTAGAATCTGAAAATACCTCACGTAGTATTGAGAAATCTAATTATTGAAAACGAAATCCATCAGTAGTTTTCTGATGAGAATAATTGCAGCGATTTTCATCAATTCTGATGTACAGAGGTGTACTACAGAGTATTGGTATATATTTACCTGAGATATATATATACTTTAATATATGTACAACCTCTAACTATCTACAACATCTTTCTTTAATATATGCACAAAATGTGTAATTATTACTATATATATATTGTTCCATTCTCACATCCCATTGAAAAAAGCAAAAATATATATGGAAAGAATTATAATGAAACATTCAAAAAATATATTATATAATCACGTTCTATATATCTAATATATATCGTTCTATATATTTGGAACTTTCGCAATTTAAAATCTTCATATAATAATCATAATAACAAAATTAGCATACTACACAGCTTCTATATATCTCACCTATACTTAATCGAGCGTATAGATAATCTCAGATTTTTTGCCGTAGATCGGCCTGATCAATGGCAAGTTCAAGTACTTGACCGCTGAGACCTTCGGCTTCAAAATCAATGCCAATGGAGCGAGTCTGAAGAAGAAGCAGCTCTGGACACTGGAGGGTAACGAGCACCAGGTCTACCTGCGCTCCCATCTCGAGCGCTACCTCGCGGTCGATCAGTTCGGCAACGTCACCTGCGAGGCCGAGGACTACAGCGATTCTGGATGCGCATTCCAGATACAGCTGGCCTGCGACGGTGAGAGCATGAGATAATTTTTTACATTTATTCTTAATATTTGTCTTTTTATGATTTTTTTTGGGGTTGTCACGTGATAACCGGGGATAGGGGAAGTCGAACGTAATTCAAGATAAGGGATTGAACAATTATACTATTTCTATTTTTTGTTTTTTTTTTTTTTGTTCTTTTCCAGTACTTATAAATTATCTTTGATATAGTTCTAACACTGACGTATTATGAATAATTCTTAGTATTATTTCCAATGTTTAATTGACAATATCATATTGTACATTGGTCTCGGAGAATATCGCGAGTAAACGTGTAGCGGCTATTTGGCTGTATTATTAATGTACCAGTGTGTAAGTTGAAATTTGCCGGTTCCACTATTGCATACCTCTAGCAATATGGATACATTTCTATGATTTGGTATATATAACAATTTTTTCTATTGACATTAACCTTGAAAAATATGCTAATCGCATTCCGGAATAGTAATTGCGTCATAGTTGTTTATCCCAGTAAATATATCGTTCGAAGTAAATCACATTGGGGACATTCGATGCTTTTCTTGTGTCGTCAACAGAAAAAATCAGCTGAAATGTATCAGTTTCTGGTAGAAATTTAAGGTGATCATGTTCCAGAGATTAAGACATGCGAGGCTGTTTTCGTGAATTTAAGTGGAGATTTTGATTTAACAGACAATAAGCATCCCGTTCCAGCAAAAAAGGTCGAAGTACGAGGAATTGCAGTCGTTACTGGATAAAGACCCAACCTAATCACAATAAAAATTGACACAAGCACTTAATGTGACCCGAGAAGCAATTTTCCAATTTTTATAAGCTGTGGGAAAGGTCTGGAAAATGGGTGCCACACCAACCGAACGATAGATAAATGGAAAATCAAAAAACCATTTGTGAATTGCTGCTTCAGCGTTTCCAAATCCTTTCTGCATCGAATTTTCACGGAGGGCGAAAAATAAATTTATTTTAAACATTCGAGACAAGAGAATCATGACTTTTTCCTTATCAAGCCGACCCATCGAGTGCCAGCCCAAACCGCTTTAGTTGTAACACGATGCTCTGTGTTCGGTGGGACTAGTGTGGTGTGGTGTACTACGATATTATTGAATCATGACGAACCGTAATTTGGCTAAAAGATGGGCAAAATGTGTAGAATCCAATGATTAATACTTTGAATAAAAAAAATTGTGAAATTCCCTGGAAAATTAAATCTTTTCCTTATTGAAAAGATCGGCAGATTTCAACTTACACTCCTGGTAGATGATTATAATCTTTATATTACATATAGATTTTTCAGAATTTTATTCTGTGTAATAATTGGATATTTTTGTACTAGTAGAAAAATAAATTTCTCTCTCTCTCTCTCTCTCTCTCTCTCTCTCTCTCTCTCTCTCTCTGTCATACGCATGCACGCACGCGTACTTAGACACTTAATTTAATTGAATTCGGTATATACAGTACTAATCATTTACGAGCGCATTATGCGATAATTATAACGAAGCAATTTAATTTAATTACAGTAATCAGTTAAGAATCTATATAACACGAAATGCTGCAGCAGTCTAAATTTCTTTTTTAAATTCAAAGACATGGTTCGTAGTATAAAAAATTTATATTAAAGCTCATAAAAGATATTTACCTTATGTGTTTTAACATAAATTTCCTACTGGGCTCATCAATGAAATATTTCCAATAGGGAGAGAAAATTATAGATCAATGTAAAAGTTATGCGATTAGGAATTATTTATATGAAAGTATTATGATTTTTGCATGAAATAAATTTAAGAAAATGTTATATTAATGGTAATTAATTAACATTATTAGATACATTATTTAGATACATTATTTCAAAACGTAATATAGACTTTATAGTCTTATAATCGATTACTTTCATTAATTTGATTAAAAAATCCGATATTCGGTTACTATCCAATAATCTCAATAGAGATTAAGATAACATTAGAACCTAAATTCAATGATATTTTATCAATGCTGGGTCTCTATGATAAGTGATATTCGCTATTATGAATAAAATCGTTAAACGGTAAAAGTAAAACCATTAGAATTAAAATCGAATAATACTTTGATAAAAATTATTGTAGTATTAAACGAAAATTCTATTTATAAGCTGCTGATACTTCCCTCTGGTTTTGAGAATCGTCGAATTCTGAAACGGAAGGATAGTTTTATTTTTATAGTTATACATAAGATATACGTTTGGAACGAAAAGTCGGGGCCAAGAAACTAATTATAAGTTTTACAATAAGTTTTTAACTGTGGACGAATAATATTGATTCTTGCTTTTTCTGATTAAATGGTAGAAGGCACATGTTAATTTTTTTTTTAAATAATGTTGCAACTAATTTATAATATCCGATAAGAAGGAATGTTTTCGTCAGCAATTTTTATTTCATTAATATAGCGGTGTGTATAAAAGAGCGCGCGCCAGCTAGTCGGTATTAAGGCTGGTTCTATAAATAAAAAACGGAAGTGGTTTTATATAAAACATACCGCTTTTGTTAACGCTCCGTTCACTTCATTAATTGAGTTTTAATTGCAAATTGCTCATATATACTCTAAAGTATAGAATAAAGTTGGACAGAATAATATAATTATTGTGTATATCTAAGACTTGGGTCCGAGTCGAGCGGTATTAAATTACTTCCATGTACAATTAACTGTAAATTGTATTTAATTGATAAGTGAAGATTATAAATAAAGATGGTATATAGATTTAAGTTCAATAGTTTTTCTTGAATTTTGCGCTATTAAATCTATATATTTGTTAAATATGCTGGGTATCTTATTATAATTGACAGGTAGGAATATCGTGAAAATTGAGCGGTTGAAGAAACATCTTAAGAGACCAATCTTCCGAGAAAAATAGGATTACTGAAAGCGATAAAGTTTTGGAGCCCAGCGCCCTATTAAGGAGTTAGTCGAAACAACTGTTTATACGCGATATATTTACGATACTAGTCAAAATGTGACTTTCAATTGCGAGAAACATAGCTGCATTCGCATTGAATTTACAGAAAGGATTTCAGGAAGGATGTTGAAAAAAAGTTGGACACATAGTTGCACCTACGTTTAATTATAAAATTGAAATCTTCGGAAAAAATTTAGGTATCCTTATTAGAAATAATAGACTTTCGTCTCACAGAGTCTTACCAAGGTTCCGGGCCCAGAGCTCTCGATCAGATCTTGAATTTTATTTCTGTCATCTGTGGATTTTTTTCTGAAACCGCGTTTTACAGTTTACGAGATATTCTAGTATTGGGTGTAAATTAAAACGAGGAAGGAGGGAGATAAAAAAGTTACTATAATAAAGATTTATATTTCATAATTTTCCGCGAAAAATTTTTTTTTTGTAATGTAAAGTTTACTACCTTGTCGGTAGAAATAATGCATTTAATGAAAACAAATTTAATCTCCCTCAAAACGAAATAACCGTGCCTAAATCATATATCAAGCTTCCTTAAGTCCTGCACTTTCAATATAAGGCACGCATTTTGCGATGCTTCCCCATCCCCTCTCTCTCTTTCGCAACAATAACCAATAAATTCTTTCTCACCATCAACAATCTCTTATTGTTCGTACACACACGTATGCACACGCACGCAGATACCATGCGCGCGCGCGCGCACACACACACACATACACACATAGCATTAGCATTATATAATAATATATGTAATATATGTCATCGGCGTTTTTTCTTGCAGGAAGCGGGAGGTGGGCGCTGAAGAACGTGCAGAGGGGCTATTTTCTCGGCTCCAGTCAGGACGAGCTCAAGTGCACGGCCAAGGCCCCCGGCGAGTCCGAGTACTGGCTGGTACACCTCGCGGCAAGGCCACAGGTGAGGCAGGCGACATTTAACGAGCGCGTAGCGGCAGCCCGCTTTGCGGCGCGGCTCTGGTGGAAGGGCGGTTGGGGCGGGGGGGGGGATTGGCGCGCACCGTAGACGCCGATTTTTTTTCCTCGTTGCGCTGTTTCGCCGTACTGTGGAGGCGTTCCTCGGTCGATCGCGGCGTCGGCTTTTGTCGAGAGGGGAGGTTTGCAATATATAGGCCGGGCTCGTTTTCTTTTATGATCTAACATTTGTGCATGGGTGTGTACACACACGCGCGCACGCACACACATTCAGGTTCCATTGTTTCCGTTTCATAAAGCAGAAATGAGAGTAAGGCCAAAAATAAAGTAAAAAGTTCATGTGTATACCCGGTCAATAATTAGTATTTTACAAAGTATTGAATAATTCGAAATGATTTAGATTAGCCAAATAATTAAGGCAAATTAAATCCGTTCGTACAATTTAACGTTACGTGCTCAATAAACGTGCGAGCTCTACTAACAATACGATCTTATGCGCACCATGGGCGTGAAACGTGATTTGACCACCGCCTGCTGATGAATTGAGGTACGCGGCCGTGCCAATTAACACAGAGTGCGTAGATCACGCTCCTACGTTGCACAGTTGTACATTATTGTACTCCAAAGCGTAAGAGCGTTTCCCAAGAGCGTAAAATCAAATTTCAAGCACAGTTTATAATAAAGTATAGCTCATTTTACTCGCTAAATACGCCGCGTAAATTGCATTTCGAATTTATTGTTGTGAAAAATATTTCACATATTTAAGAAATAATCGTGCAAAATAAGAGTAAGACGGACTTGCGGTGAGCGCGCGCGCGCATGTGTGTGTGTGTGCTATAAGCGGTTAAATATTTTCTAAGTTATATACGTCCAAATACAGAATTTCACATAGAAGATTTTGAATTTTTTAAATTCGCTACGTAGGGAAGGGGATGAATTTCCATAATGGGACTTTGCATTGTATAACTTTCGGATTTCTAGAGTGTGGATTTCGCAGCTTCGACCATGGTGTAGAATACTATAAATTACCTCAATTCTGGAAACGCCGCCTCGGATTATAAATATTACTTTTATATCCATGATAATAATTTGGAAGCTCTTTTCGATAGCCCACACATATTAAATAATTTTATACTTAATGCCAAGTTCTTCTAATTATCTTCTCACGAACGACCATTTATAAAGTTTAAGAAGATCCCGAAGTATATAGTCACGATCGATATTTTACAGTAAATAAAACCCAGCGAAGAAGGATAATTACACTTGAACGCGCGCGCGCGCGAATGTCCCGTTAAGGTTGTAAATAACAAGAACTTCGGAGCGCATTTATCTCATTTGAGTCTAAATCTTTTCTTTATTAGAGCAATAACTGTAATCGATTCTCCGCGGTGTATATCTGGGAACATCATTATATGAACCATTTTTAATGGTTTCGAAGCCGTAATGTAAATTCAAAAATAATCGAGGCTCTATACATAGTTATACAAGCTGTTATGTACGACTACATAGATATATATATATATATATATATATATATATGTATATATTTTTAGTGCTCCTTAAACAGCCGATCTCGAACTTTTTGCTCGAAAAATTTACACAATTTCCGATCTCTACACCTATACGTGTATAACAATCGGACGGACGGGACGATAAATGTCGCGAGGCTGACTGTCCGCGCGCGGCATCTCGCCTCAAGAACCCGAAACGTTATAAATGCCGTCAATTAGTTACATTGCGCGAAAAGAGAAAAAGACGCGACGAGAGGAATGGGACGCGCGGGGACGATTTTTAAATGCCGTCGCCGTAGCGAACGGGGCACGCGCGACCATTGGCTCGTCGGGGGATACAAGACCGCGGATCCGCTCCCATACCTGGATATTTATGATTCTGTTATTACATTATAGACTTTGTCTTTGCTTTGGAATTTTGCGCGGCCGTCGCGGCCGATGATGCGCCAGTTTAATGCAGGCAGTATTATATATACGGGAAATATAAGAAGCGCGCTATCTCGCGACCGGTGGCTCGGCACACAAAAACCGCCGCGCGCGTTATAACGGTTACCTAGATATGTACACACATACACACACACACACACGCGCGCGCGCGCGCGCGCACATGTATATAAGCGAATTTATGAATGCGTGCGTTATTGCTACTGATGCTGATACGTGTGCGTATGTACTATATATGCGTTTGAAGCTTTTGACAAGCAGTGCGCATGTATATAGCACACACTTTATATGTATATGCAGGCAAAAGACCTCTCTGCTTTGTCGGGCAGCATTTTTATTTTCTCCGTTTAATTTTTTTTTTTTCATTCGAGTCGGAAAATTCTCGCTAAATCACATCGTAAATACGTATATGTAGCGCATGGAATAGTTGCGGATATATATATATATATATATATATATATATATATATATATATATATATATATACATGTGTGTCTGTGTGTTTCGCAAAAAAATTTAGAAAATATGTAGTTTCGAGTTATGCCTCCAGTAAACTATTATTTTTCTTTGTTAGCAAATCGCATAAATTATATTTTTGCTTTACAATTATTACGGTAAAGTTAAATTATTCGGTTTGATTATATTGAACATCGTTTTTCTTATACATATACATATATATATATATATATATATATATATATATATATATATATATAATATCCTCAAGTATTTATCCCTAAATTTACATAGTTGTTATAAAACTTTATTAATTATTGTTATTAAAAAATTCTTTGAAAAAAGTTTATATTTTTATATAGTCTATCCGAATTTTTCATAATTGTTTTTCGACATATTATCATCAAGTAGATTGTTATAAAAATAATTAATTAAGTATTAATTAACATCAAGATTAATTAATTAGGCGACGTGACCTTCGTGAATAATCTCAGTACTCTTTTTTCAAGTAGTTCTCCTATCAATTTAATTTTTATTGCAATTGCATTATCTTTTTCAGTTAATTGAACAATTTACATTTATTAATTTGTGTATTAACTTGCTAACTTAGATAGTTTACGGTTACCCGCACGCATACATCCATTTGTTTGTATAATATGAAAATTTAATCAATTGCATTTCGCAAAAAACATTAGTAGTAAAATCAACTAAATTGCTGTAAATTTCAGTACATATTTTTCTTCCTTCAATTATGTATATATATATATTATATGTACTGCCGCGGGTGCAGCTGCTTTCTTTGCCGATTGTGAATTAAGGCAATCGTAATATAAACGCCCTCCTCGCCCCGCGTGCAAATTAACAAAGAGATCGCCGCGCGCGCGGCGCGCCGCTAGTATAATATTAAAACCGCGCTCGTAAACCGCGGGGACGGCGAGATATTTCCTTTTGCGGGGTGCGCGCGCTATTTCCCATATACGCGATTGCGGGTATACGCGCGCGCATATATATATATGGAGTATAGCGACGAGATTTCCCGTTACGTCCAATGTGTGCAGCGTTTCCCCCAAAACTGTGAACGCTCTCCTTTATTTTTTTTTCTCTTTTCATTTTTTCATTTGTTTTTTTTTTGGGTCGGATCGAAGTCGCGCCGATGAAAAGTAAAAGTCGCGATTCGCGAGCCGATGATATTTTATGTACACACGCGCACGAATCTCTGACTTGCTTGTATTTATATACGCTATTGATGATACCGCTGCCGTTATCGACGCGTGTGCGTGTGTGTGCGCGTGCGTTTATGGATGTGTGTAACGCTCGATACGTATGTAGATATGCAACGCGACCAATTCACAACGGAACCGTGAGATTTTTTTCTCATGTTCCGTAAAAACGATTTTAGCTCGGGCGCAGCCTTGGAAATTCTTATGTTTCGTCGCTCGACGAAAGTTCGAGGTAACAACGAGGCACACGCGACACACGCACGCGCGCGCGCGCGCACACACACACACACACACACTTTTTTTTATTTCTCCGTGAATTTACTTTTGTACGATATTTCGTATTCTTTCGATGACGCGTCGTGCGGGGGAGGGGGTGTGTGAAGGAAACGGACAAGCCCTCCTCGAGAGCGGAACTTTGCAATTATTGTTAATACGCGTTATAATATACATATTATCTTCTCTGTAATTCAAATCTGATGAATGGGTCTTTTGAAATTCTTCCTTTCACGAAGTTGGACGCTTCGCATCGTTCCAGGAAAAAGGTTGAATACGAGATAATAAAACATTGTAAAGATACAATTTTCATATTTGAATTTGTAATATTTGACGTAAACGATCGATTCATTTAATGAAATATGTAAAGAGGAAATGTCTGTATAGGATAATCACTTATATATAAATTATGTTTCAAATACAATGATTTATATTATTTTCTTGAGATTTAAATTATGGAATTACATTGAAATATCTTTTATTATAACTTCATTTATCTTTTCTTTTGTTTTCGATTTTTATATAGAAACATTTTTTTGAGATAATGATTACATTGACAGTATTGTAAATTAAGTTTTAATTTCTAATGCACACACTACGAAATAATTTAAGGAAGAAGTTTGAAAGGATTTGTGAATGTACTTTATTTTCAACTGGAAGAAAACTAGCATTCTATCTGATGGAAGAATTTCAAGAAATAATTCTGAAAGTATTTATTATAAATTATTTATCATCGACCAAAATCTTTCTAAGAATTCTTTTAAAAACTTGTGTTTTTAATGTAGATTCACCGAAAAAATAAGCATTGTTTCTGAAAAAATTTACGCAAGGATTCTGAAATAATTTCCGAAAAAAAATCTTTCGGAAAGCTTACGAAATTATCTCATTCTATACATACAAAATGAAATGTTAAAACTCCACTTCATCCGTAAACAAAATATAAACTAACCTTCAAATTCCTACAATACCCTTCTCCCTGCCCCCCTTCCCCAACCAAAAAAGAACCTCCCGTTTGTCAACTCTTTGTTCATCTATCACTTTCTCCGTCTCTCTCCGCCCACAGGTGAATCTGCGCTCGGCCGGCCGCAAGCGCTTCGCCCACCTGAGCGCCAGCCAGGACGAGATCCACGTTGACGCCCCGGTGCCCTGGGGCGAGGACACCCTGTTCACCCTCGAGTTCCGCGGCGCCGCCATTGCCGCGGGCGAGCAGCCGGACTCGCGCGCCAAGCCCGAGGGCGGCCACTACGCCCTGCACACCTGCAACAACAAGTACCTGGCGCGCGACGGCAAGCTCCTCGACAGCTGCACCCGGGACTGCCTCTACGCGGCCGAGTTCCACGCGGGACTACTCGCGCTTAGGTGAGGATCGTCGTAGAGGACGTAATTATATATATATATAGATTGGAACTAATTATTCATATCACTCTCAACAGTACTCGTCTCTACTAAAGGATGTCCAAATAACTAAAAAGAAAATGAATAAAACAAATCTTGTTTATTACAAACTATTGTGAGCTGTAATTGCAATTTATCGGAATCCAATTCGGTATAGCATTTAAGTGAATCAGTTACTATTCCATAGAAAAGCATATTTTCAAGATTTGCGCTGAGAGCAGCATCTCTTCTAAGTATTAAAACAGTTTTATAATCAAATATTTCAACGAAGCTTTCGTTCGGCAGTATTCTGTTACTTTTAGCGCTCCCACATATATAATGGTTCTAAATGAGAGCAAAAATTAATTTTTGCAACAAGCATATGAATTTGTTTTTTAGACATATATTTGCCAATGCTTCAAATACCGATGATAGTCCTTATTTGGGTCACAATTTAACAAAAGAACCTACGTTTAATCTTGTTGCTTATACAAATGTCGTTTATTAAAAATAAGAAATTTTACTTATACCTTATACAAGTATCTATTTACATATAAATAAATTGACACCTTCAGCAGAAGGTATTCATAAAAGATTAGGGAGTGCTCTGACACTCCTACACCCCTGGTTGTAGACCGACTGATTCTGAAAGTGTCGAAGGAAAAAAAACACAATTAAGAAGCGTGCCTTTCATTTAAGGGTCACTTCCACTCATACGAGTAATAATGTGCCAGTAAATTTAAGTGTAGATACCAAATTTTCGAGCAAGGAATAATTGTATTTATTAAGAGGCAGCCGTCGTTTCTAGATCAATATCGAAATTCTGAAATTTTTATTGATGATATTATTATGTTTAATGGTACAAAAAATCGGACACGATAGCCGGACTAACGAATGAAAAAACGTCGCGTTTGATTCTGCTTATACGTTAAGTCTTACAGCCTCTTTTCCGAACAAGATATTCAAATGCTCTCTGTATTCTCAAAGTCAATCAGATTACTTAGAAAAAGAAGATCTTTAACATTTACGGATTCGAATGAGAACAATAAATAAATAAACCGTGTACTAAATTAGAACTTAGAAGCAAATTTAATCTACTGTTATTATACAGAGGCAAAAATATGGTATAGAAAAGTAGTAAAAAACACTGGGGTATAATCGACATTAATATCAGAATTCAATAATTAGAAATGTGAAAATTGAAATATGAAATAAATCAGTGTATGATTTAATTATATGTTAAAATTAAGAATTATTAGCACCTGACAGAGTCCTTAGATTTATTTGACCTTTAAAATTGCAAAACTTTACTCTTTTGATGAATAAAAATATGCCAATGGAGTCCTCAATACTAAAGATTTAGAATGACATCCTATATTTATACGATTTATCGTGGGAGTTCGTGTGTGGTACGTTGAACCAAAGTGAAATTATAAAAAGGTATGTCTACAGGAACAAAACTTCATTGTACAAATTGTTCGATATTTTATAATACTGGCTTAAGTTTTTGAATTGAGATGAACAATATAAAAGGAGTCAATAGCATTAATTATATATTTGTATTATTTGTATGTTACAATTAGGTAAATTAAAAAAAAAAAAAAAAAAAAAATCAAAATATAATTTGCAGAATCTTCTCCTCTTATAATACTTTGTATTATGCTTTTTTCATCACGGTATTAGATGATAAATATATATGTAATAATGTATTTTTTCTCATTAGCTTTAATTTCCTTTCAAGATGAGCAATTTATGACACTTTAAAGCCGCGAAATTATTTAGATTCAATTGAACTCGTTAATTTTAATTTAGCTCTATCATATTATCAAAAATTCAGAAATGCAATTATATCGTGTATATTATGCTTACTAATAATAATATCTAATAATAATATCGTAACTCAAATTTATAGCCAATCATAGCGGCTACACTCGATATGATGTAAAAGTCAAATTAAATTATCAACTACACGGACGATTGTGTGTGCGCACAGACGCAGGCTCGCTCACGCACGCACGCACGCACGCACGCACGTGTGCACACGTGCACAAATTGAAGTATATACCGTTAATGAAACAATTGTTTCCGAGTCATAATTGCAGTATTTCAAAGATTTCCGACAGCAATCTCCTTAATAAGATAGATTATAAAATGATATCAAATCTAATTAGGTAGTTCTTCATTCGAGACCGTCAACTTGTGCGCGCTGACTCGTGCGCTAATAAAATCTGGGAGGTCCAATTCTCAAATCCTCCTGCTTCTCCCTCTCTCTCTCTCTCTCTTTCTCTCTCTGTCTCTCCCCCTCTGTCTCTCCCAGGGTCGCGTTTCGGGGGCATTAAACCCGACGGCTTCGCCGAGTATATTAGCTGACACATTTCGTTTAAAATCAAAATAAAACCCGCGCTGAAAAAAAAGGAGGCTCTCTGCTCGGGGACGCCGGGACATCGGTATATTGTACATGCGGGATCGCCTAATAAAGCGAAACCTGCGCCAAATGGAATTAATCCACTTGAGATTATGGAGGCGCTCCATTGGTCAGCGCGAGCATGCGTTTGCGCGCGTACGCGTATATACCTATAATATTACGTGCCCGACGATGGCGCGTGTAAATTACTCAAGCGGGCAAAAGCGGAGTTGCGTGACTTCTTTCCGTCGCCCGATTTCTCTCTCTCTCTCTCTCTCTCTCTCTCTCTCTCTCTCTCTCTCTCTCTCTCTCTCTCTCTCTCTCTCTCTCTCTCTTTCAGACTATGCTATGCCGCGGGCAAGTTTTATAAGTATATAAAAGTATCGCCCGCTATATATATAACGAACACGGTGCGCGTGCGAACACTGATGCTTGATTGAGGGAAAAAAGTATGTACATGTACACAGAGAGCGAGAGAGAGAAAAGAGGGGGACGGGGCGTTGAATCATCATCGACCCGAAAAACTCGTCTCTTTTTCTCTCCTTTTTGAGTACGGCACTCTCGTGCTGTTATATTGCTACTGGCGCCTGTCTCGTGACAGGGCAACTAGAAAGGGGGACGCGATTCGTCACGAAACAAGAGCAAAGGTGTGCGAGTTATGCATGCGTGCGCAGTAGTAGTAGTAGTTGTAATGGTAAGACGCATCAGCGCTTTTCTTGCGTACACCTGTTCGAAACGCGCTTTATATACCCCGCATTATCTATAAGTCTTCCTTCTCTCTCCCCCTCTGAAAGCTTCGACGCCGATCCGATGTACAGGAGTAAGCGATAAGTGAATAATGGACCCGATGTGATTTTTTAACTATTTAAATCAGACGTCCACCGTCGAATTATATATTAAGAAATGGGAGCTGGAGATGATTCCAATTCTTCCCATTATGAACATTTCAAAACTATCGCTCTGTGCGATTTTATTTATATTCATATTTAGACTGATGAAAGTTAATTTTGTTTTTATCCATTGTAGTAGTATAGTTTTTTATCAGGTACTCGAAATTAGGAGACAGGAATCTGGTAGACAAGTTAAGATGGAGTAAGGTTTTGTACAAATATGGGATATTTTGTGCAATTACCGTATTAAATAAGGCAATGATTCGTGTAAAGAAAAGTAAAATGCGATCGTTTTAACATCCATTTATTTAGTGCAAAAAAAATAGAAAAAGGGAGAAAAACAGAAACAAATGAGAGTACTGCTTAATTGTATAAAGAAATCATTTTTTGCTCATTCCCAGCCTAAGGAAAATTTCATTAAAAGATATATACTATTGTACGGTAAAAGTAAATAATAGAATCTATTGGACTTTGAAATGAAATTAAAAAGTGTCAATATTTCGTAATATTAGTAATATTATTTTTTAAGAAGAAAATTCATAATTGACGATTCAAAAAATGTACCTAAATTTGGACATAATATTCGTCGTTTTTTTGAAATCAGGAATATATATATATATATATATATATATATATATATATATATATATATATATAATGAAATAAGAACTACGTAAGCTTGTTCAAGCTCTCATTAAATTATTGAGTTATATATAAATATATAACAACGAAATTAGATAATATAATATATTGCAAGCCAGCGAGAAGATAGTGAAGATATACGTTCTAACAAGTTAACTATTATATATATATATATATATATATATATATATATATATATATATATATATATATATAATATATCGTATACACCAGTACACCAGAGGCAGCTTTTTTATTTTCTTCATTTTATATTATTCTATCACCTTTAATTTTCATTTATTTTATACGTTTCAGGGACGTGAGCGGCGGCTACCTGGCGCCGATCGGCAGCAAAGCCGTGCTCAAGTCGCGCTCCACGACCGTGACGCGCGACGAGCTCTTCTCGCTCGAGGACTCGCTGCCCCAGGCCTCCTTCGTCGCGGCCCTCAATCAGCGCTATGTCTCCGTCAAGCAAGGTGAGATCATTATGCTCTGTATATATACATATATATATAGGAGGCTGACGAGCCTCCCTACTAGATGAAGGCGGCGCGGCGACTTCGAGAGGGCGAGGCGCAAATTGCTCACAGTTTGCGAGTATATAATTATATATATTTATCTCCTATGCGCAATTTTAGAGCTTTTCCATATACGCTGTTCTCAAAGTCAATATCTATATATGTATTTTTTTTAACGGTCGTAAAATATACCATCGATAATCTGTAGTTAAAAAGTTTTGAACCGCGATTATATCGTCGAGGAGAAAAATACTCATCGGCCTAGGGTAATTAAAAAGCTTCATTGGATTTTCTCAGAATATATGCATACATACACCCATCATATACATACCTATACCTGTGCAAGAGGGGAGTGTCGCTCGACGTGGATGATAGACTTGCCGACGTGCCCAGGGCCCTTGGGCTGTCTTTCCCCCCGGGGTTTTACTTCCTGGCCTCAAAGCCACCTAACCGCGTATTATATACATATTTACCGATGTATATACGTATATATATATATAAACACTTCTTTTTTCCCTCTGCTTTTCCTGTCATTGTATCTTGGCGGCCTTGAATTACCCACTCGAATTTCCTTGGGGTTTCTATTTTTTTCATCGTATACATATTTTCCTGAACACAGTCCTCGTGCATTAATATGTGATAGATCGAAGACTACGAGATATCCAAAAGTTATCACTTTAATCTATCGTGATAAAATAACGAAGCCATAATACTTTATGTGGATAAATGAAATTATTGAATATATGACTAACAGGTATATACCTCGAAATATGCTTTGAAATTGTTCATCTGCATAAATTTAAAGTAAAATACGAATTTGAAAATTCTAATTAAAGATCTCGAGATTGAATATTATGAAATTTTTTTATATAAATTAAAAAGTTATATATGTATATGCATTCGATAAAATAAAAATAGAAAGGATCCTTTTCTCCGTACAACAGTGTTATTAAATATATACGTTAAAAAAAAGAATATCTTATATATTATATACTGTAAATTCCTTTATAATACAAAATTGAAACAAAGAAAACTTTATAGACTCCCTTTATCTCGCCCAAATGGTTCCTGTATCTTCTATATATTTATGAATTATATAATCGAAGCTTATACAGGAGCATATATTAATAATATTTAAAAAATAAAAAAGAAGCCCCGACGAAGCATTAGAGGAATATAAGACCGTTCGCGCACCGGCGCGCGTTGCGTCCTCGCTTCTCGCCTTTCGAAACAGGACATCGCCGCTCCTATATAACTATATCTTTTCTTTTTCCTCTTTATAATCCGCGCGGACTGCTGCAGCAGCCGGAAACGGAGGGGCCTTTTAGAAATTCATGAGATACGCGTTCTCTGGCTCGGCATGCTAAGCACCCCTTTATATACTTTAGCCAGCTTGAGCCGTGTATATATAACCAGGAATATATATATATATATATATATATATATATATATATATATATATATATAAATGAGTATCGAACGAGACAGCCAGACAGCCTTTATAAAATTTCTTTTAAACTTCGATGCTTACTTGATATGTATCTATGTATGTGTGCATATATATTAAAAGCTTCATATCAGCTAAAGCTTTCAAAACTAATGATATTTCGGTCATTTAATAAGAATTTTATATTGAACCTGTAATATATATAACATAAAGAATTAAAAAAAAAATTATCTATTATAGATTTTTAATATTGGTCTCTCAGTTTATCTATAATTGAGAATAGAATGTGAATTCATATAAGAATTTAAAATGTTTATTTAGAGCAGTAGAAGGTTTAAATTGTGAGAGGAAAAATCTACTTGACTACAAAATAATTAGAAACTTTTTACTTTTTAAATTATGTTGAAAATTTGCTTTTATACGCTCAACTTAATAAATGATTGCCATGTCACTATATAAGACTCGATAATTAAATAAAATTTATTGTTATTATTTTCGCCTTATAGGATAGGTCCGGGAATTGTGCTTAGTATATAAGGGCGTTTATGAATACAAAAGGCAGTAGGCTCAATCATTTTGAATACTTTATTTTTACGTTGAGATAGAAGTTCAAATTGTAAAAAAATTAATTCTATAAAAACTAAATGTTTCCCAAATAATGCAATAGAAAAATAATTTTCTTCTAGTCTTGTTCAGAAATATTATAATATAATATTTAATAACAACCAATAATGATCATTGATTTCTATTATTTATGAAATTATTTGTTATGAGTTAAGGAAATATTCTGTATACTTTGTTACAAATTAAAAAAAGATAAATCGGTCAAATTATTTTATAAGCAAATCAAAAATAGGGTTTTTTTTACTATTTTTAGAAATTTTAGAAATTTTAGAACAAGACTCGTAAAAGAAAGAGCGAACCCGGAGCTTAATTTTGCAGCTTACGTTGACTAAATTGGCAAAATATTTTTGGATTTTATAAAATTTAGCTTATAATATCTAGAGAACCATTTGAAAAGCGTAGGATTTCAAAATTTCATTATACAACATAATCTCGTTTTTACAAACTTTAAAAAAAAAAAGCTAAAAATTGATCATAATAATCACTCTACCATTTTCTCGACAAATCGTCCTGTAAATTTGTGTTTAGGAGGTCAAAGCACGTTTAGAAAACCTTGGTGAACCCTGGGTGCTCCCCGACTAAATAATAATTGGGGCATTCGCAAATATTGACAGTGCAGGTATCCTCGTTGCGAGGATTCGGGTCAGAACTCGGGCCCATTGTGCCCCTGCCTACAGAACAGCAGATATGCATGCATAAATATACATATATATTTGGTCGTCGACAGTCGCGTTACACTGGTCCAAGCCATTCTATACATAGATATTATTTACTGGTAATGCATAAATTACATTATTGCAAACGCTACTGTTGGCCAGGCGTGGACGTTACGGCCAACCAGGACGAGATCTCCGGCCACGAGACGTTCCAGCTCGAGTTCGACCGCACGACCAAGCGCTGGTACGTGCGCACGATGCAGGACCGCTACTGGAGCCTCGAGTCCGGCGGCGGGATACAGGCCTCGGAGCACAAGCGCTCCTCGAACGGGCTCTTCGATCTGCTCTGGCAGCCCGAGGACGGGACGGTGGCGCTGCGCGCCAACAACGGCAAGTGCCTCGGGACGAAGCGCTCCGGGCACCTCTACGCGAACGCCGAGGGGGCGATCGCCGAGAACGACGCGTGCAAGTACTACTTTTACCTGATGAACCGGCCGGTGCTCGTGCTGCGCTGCGAGCAGGGCTTCGTGGGCCCCAAGAGCGCGGCGAGCCCCAAGCTCGAGTGCAACAAGGCCGGCTACGAGACGATCAGGGTCGAGAGGTGCGAGCGCGGCGTGGTCAGGTTCAAGGGTACGGATCCTATTTCCTATTATCTTACGCATATTATCCGCTGCATTTGGGCAAATTCAGATCGTTGAGATCAGCTTTTTCTTAATCTCATTGTGGCACGTGGAAATTCTGCAGAAAGGCAATGTATACGTATAGATACAAATATGCGGCATATTTTTCGAATTTTCAATTCGGGGATTCTGCTGTGTCGTTATACGAGAAAACGAGAAAATACAATAATTTCTTTGCAGTACGTATATCGCCGTGCAATTGTTTTCTGCAGTATATAACATCGTCTTCGTAAACATTGCAAAAATCTTAGTAGTACGTCACTCTAGTCTGTTGTTATTAAAAATCTCAGTGGTAACTTGAATGTGTATGTATAATAATATTTAAATAATACATTAACGAGAGGAGGCTATTAGATATAGATGGCAGAATTGGTCCAAACTCTGATTGACCCTAAAATGACCTCTAGATTTTTAGAACCTAACACTCCTACGTTACCACCATATAAGACTTTCATTATTGTAAATCGCTACTTTCTTATATTTAAATCGAATCTGCCGTAAAGCCAGAAATTTTTTTTTCAGGACATCTTGGAATTTTGAAACCGAATGAAAAAGCAATATTGACATATCAAAAAAAAATTTTTGTACGTTCTGCAAATGTGTAATTTTTGAGTTATTACAACTTTTGTGTTTGAAATGTTATTCTCCCATCAAATTCGATGTCAGTATATGTATTTTAATGAAATGAGGCGCGCTGATAATGCAAAAGATAATTTTGGAGATCTAATTAATTACCTCGTTCTATATTGACCAAATTAATAATCCAAAAGCGAGGACTTCCTTGTAAAATTTCTTCTTTTTTTTTTTTAATTTGATTGTTATATATTTAATTTTATAACTTTTAAATGTATTTAATCCATATAATAAAATGTTTTTTCTTTATATATGTACACAAATAAGTGAAGAAATTCTACCAAAAACAAGCAACATAAAAAATGAACAAACTTATAAAGTAATTTTAAAATTTTCAGCAATGTAGTTTCCAATTAAGGTATGAAAAATTCAAAAATTTTGCCCAACAAAATCTTCAAAATATTTTGGGATATTTACAATGTATTTTTATTATAAATGAAAATTTCTGGTAATTTTCATATACACTTCGCAGCTTTTTATTTATTTTAGTAATTTATCTCTTAGATAAAGGTATCGCGTGTATATATATATATATATATATATATATATATATATATATATATATATATATATATATACAGTAAAACGAAAGACCTACATCAAAAGAATATTTACTGTATTAGTATATATTGTTGCTTTGAAATATTTGTCTTTTAAATTGAGAAAATATTATAGATAAAAAAATATATTTTATTTAAGCAATTCATTTTTATTATAATTTTTTAATTAAAAAAAATCTAAAAGGCTTGTATCATACGCGTATGCAGAACGTATATATAATGTAATGGAAGTTATTCTTTTGAGTGTGATTATTAAAAAATCATCTTATCAATATACAATAACATTCAAAATCTATATACGGTTCATCGAAAATTTTGTTTGAGCATATACTGATGATTTTAATTAGAAAAAATTTTTTTAATACGTTAATGGCATGTAGCGAAATTAGATTTCTCTTTATTAGACTGGTTAGACCATCTTTTTTATCAGATAGCTTATAAATTCACTATTTAATGCATCTTTAAAAATATCATTGGTATTATTCGAACTCCAAAAAAAGAACTTTCAAGAAAAGTAAAATAGTTAGACGAGTTTGATAGGTTTTTAGCATAGTAAGAATTTTAAATGCATCTTCTCGTGTATTTTATAAAAAATTTATATAAAATACTTGCCGAAAGTTAAAAATATATCAACATAAAAAATATTCCATAATTAAATTAAAGATCAGTTCATAAATAGCCGAGATTATTTTCACATCATTTTGTCCACGCGCGGACTCATAAAAAAGTATTAATTATCTTGAATCATCGATATTTTTCAATAAATAAAATAGTATAATAATAAAGTTTATTTTTGTTTATCAAATTTGTGACAGTTAGGAAAATACAATTTACGCGTCAGAATTCCTCAAAGGTTACGCCACTACCTCCCCCCTCCCGCCGATCCTCCACACATTTATGTATAATAATGCATAATTTTGTATTCCAGGTCAAAACGGCAAGTACTGGCACGCGGACGGGGAGGGCGTCACGGTGGACTCGGATCTACCCTCCTGCGGTTTCTATTTGGAGTTGCGCGAGCCCTCGCGACTCTGCATCAAGTGCACAGACGGCCGATATTTAAGCGCCGGCAAGAACGGCGCGCTGCGCCTCGGCGATACCGACTACGCCTCCGCCACCAAGTGGGAATTTTAAAACTGATGAGCTTCGCGAGAATATCGCCGTCCCTCCACCCCTGCTGCAGCCTCTTTTTCTGCTTTATTCTTTATTTTTTTTTTCCAAAAATAAGCGTTCACGTACAGTGGAAAAAAAAGAATCAAACAAAAAGCCGTTAAGCCCCCTCTGATGGATTTGATGCAAATATGCAATCGTTTACTTATATATATATATATTCGTACGGCATCGAAAGGAACGGCTTGATTAGTGAGAAACTTATTTATATATGTGGGAATAAAAGTTAAAGCATATGTGTGTATATGTGCATGCGATGGGCGAGGCGGCATTTTGAATTTTATATCGCGTTATTTGTTGTGTGCAATTTGATTTACATGACTCTCCGTATACATTACATATATATATATATATATATATATATATATATATATATATATATATATATATATGTACACGAGAATCAGTGTTCGCGTGGCGTCTTATTTATTTTACGAGGAAAAAAATTAATTTGCAAAAAAAAATAATTTATGATTGACATCAGACTAATACTATTAATGATTATTGTTCAATAGTGAAGCATTTATAATGTTCATATTGTATACATGCACATTTCCACGAAATTATACGTATAAGATATATTTAGTAATAATTAAGAATGATAATCTTCGATGCAATTTTTAGTTTATATAAGACGCCGTCTGAACGTAAGTTCGTACATAATAAAAATTTTGATTTTATTTATTTATTTACTACTCTCACTAAGGTCGTATAAGGAAAATGCTTTTCCTTCGGATCGAAGGAAATAAATATAAACTTGCTTTTTGTAAAATTTTAATATTAGAAAATAAGCCAGATTAACGGCTTTGCATATATGCATGCAAAATATATATGCCTACGAGAGATAACTTCGAATCAATCCATTCCAATTCGATACCTTTATATATAAATATATAGATATATAAAGCACTTTTATACCAAATAGACGTTACTTAAGAGCGAGTCTACCGGAAAAATATGTAAGGAAGTTTATAAGAAGAAAACGAGTAGCACACGATCTTTAAAGAGCAATTCTGATTTAGTCGTCCAAAACGATTGTTCTCTAACACTTGGTCTGCTAAATCCTGCGAGAATTTTTACGTATCGATCATTGAACTTTTATAATGATCATTTTTATAAAAAATTTGTCATTTGTGTAAATATATATTCCTGTACTTAATATGTATCCTTAACATCTACTACTATTTGGCTAAGCAAATATTTTATGCTAACTTATGTTTTTAAATATATTAAAATGTAATTATTAATGTAACAAAGGTACATTAAAGCAATTTTTTGTTTTTATGAAAGGCACTGTAGTAATCTTTGATCATATTTTATTTGTAGCATTGTTTGTTTGGTATTGAGATTATATTTTGTAATCTTGCGCAAGAGGCACGTGTGTATACTCCTCTGTATTTTCACGGTACAAGGGGCATAAAGTTATGACTCGATTAAATAAACAAAAGCGTGTCAAAATTTCATAAAAATAATAAACGGTTATGGAAGATACAAATAAAGCGCTTACTTTACAATTAATAAAAACTATGCCTATTTTTTCTCCTATCAAATTTAATATTTGTTTTAAAATATTAATGTTAAAATTGATTGATCAAAATGTATATATTATATAAAGTTATATTTACATTCAAGGCAACCGTTCTCGTTTCAGGCATCATTTTATTCTAAAACAATAGGTTTAGTGATTTGGATTTGATAACCATCATCGCTTGCATTGTTTGTGGATGAGTTATGTTGCCTGACAGAATTCTTAAGAAGGTTTTACTGGCTTCATTTAAGAGATTTTTTATTTCTTAGTGGGATTCTTCACGAGCGACTTTAGTTTCTCGTATATTTTACTTCTGTAACTTTGATTGAAAAGTTTTCGTGAATTAATGGTATTTATTAGGAAATCTGAAGTGTGTACTACTGATTGGAGGTGGTTTCTAGTCGGTTGGCTCGTTTTAGTGTTTCTTCTATTGAATATGGTAATTCGTGCATTTACTGAGGCTATCTTTATATTATTTAGGAACGCGACGTCTTTAATACAGATTTTAATGTAGAATAGATTCTCGATATCGCCCAAATTTATTGAATTAGTTTTTAGAGTGACAAGGAAAGTAAGGGAAGAATTTTACCTGGTTGTGCGATTTTTTAAGTTGTGCCCCACTCATGAAATAGTATTTGAGATCAGCATAGTGTGGTAGGTAGCCTTTTGAAACGCGTTGTAGTTGTCCATATTCGAGACTTTTTTTGCTATTCCTTGGACGCGCGATTTTATTTATCATAATAAGTGAGAAAGTCCAGGATTTTGGAATTTGGATTTCTATCGCTTCCAGTATCTGCCGAAAAACATCGAGCAGGCCTGATCGAGCCTGTAATTAGTGCAGTAGACAGGTTGCAACATGTTAGTAATGAAGAATCTGGTAACGCATCGATCAATCGATCAAAGGAGTACCGTTATAATTCCTAAATGGATATAAAACCTCGGCTGTAAAGAGAGAGAAACGACCTAGTAAATGATAGAAGAAAATGAAACTATTATCTATTACTTGTTAAAGATAAAAAACCACTAGAATAAGGGTTATAATTATAAATATATTTATGGCATGTATAAAATATATACCAAAACTTGCACGAGAAGGAATGACTTCTAGTAATAAAACAAAATAATTACTAGTTCGCACTGAAAAATATCGGTGTAATTATCTTATTTTTACAGTGGTTTGTGTTTGGGATTTTTCTTCGGAGAACATCTTTCTCTTGTTGCTTCCATTCTCGTGGCTTAATGAAAGTCATTTGCTCTAATGTCTCGATCGCGTCCTCTGGTGTGCTAGACTGCCTGAAACGGTCGTACATATATAGCGGATAGTGTGATTATCGTCAGTGGCGAAATTCTCTCAGTGCTCGTAGATCGTAGTGGATCTTACTTTCTTGATGCTGTTTTTCACGCATTCGGCTATATCCACATCGGCACATTAGTATTTTTCCATCACTATGTACTGCAATTTAGTGATTAATAGTAAAATTATACATCGAATTTTCTTTAAGGTCCGTGTTTTTAAGCGGAGTAAATTTAACTCATTGAAATAAGTGATAGAATCTTAAGAATCGAGTATACATAAAGTTCTTACAACATTCAAACGAAAATCTGAAAATGACCTGTTTATTCTTGTCTTTATTTGAAATACAATGTGAGCATTCGCCAGCATCAAAATGATGAAATAGAAAAACTGTTAGAGATAATTGTCTGTCCATATTATCGATATCACCTACATTCTTATTATAATTAGGTGCGCAACAAAGTATTCTAATATCTTCTCCAAGAAAAGCTCTTGTTCTTCTCAGTAGAAACTGTTTAAGACTTCTGTGCTTTGTCTAACAATAGCAGGGTCTCTGAGACAATCATATTGCATAGGTGAGTATTGCTGTTAGGTAAAATACTTGCGTTCTGATTCGTCATAGCAGATTGGATTATGTCTACGTGGTCTCATTGTATATTGGAGTTTTTAATTAACCAGTAGAATTGGAGCGAACTTTTATAAACTTCGTTCTCACAGATTTGGGATCAAAGTTCGAGCGGTAAGCTCTACTTGACGATCACAGACTAAACTCTCGCGGAACTTGATTGTCGGAAGGCCCGAGGTGGCAAGACGAACATGTTACCTGATTGCAAACATCTCAATATTTTCTCAAAGCTAAAATGCAACCTATCTCATTATAAGTCCGTAAAATAACTTTTTTAAGAAAATATTGAGAAGCCCCCGTCGAAAACAAAATTCTTCCATAGCAAGTGTTCGGCCACCTCATTTATTTCAACTGTATTCAACTTTCATTCCCTTTTCATCGAAATTCAAATCATTTTTTAATGTTATTTAAGGTCGCTCTATTTAAGCTTTCAAATACCAGTATTAATCAGCGACGGAGGTCGATGATGTATTTGTAAACAAAGTACATGTAAATTATTGCAGCGGTGCTTATGTCAATCGGCCGAGACCGAGATTTAAACTCGAATCACCAAGTTACTAGTCCTTCGCTTTAGCGATCGAGCCATCATAGGTATTAATATTCAATTCAATTTTAATTTCTATTATAATATTATTTTTTAAAAACAAGTAGCTACAAACTGTCAGTTTCTGTTCTACATTATTTTTACATAAATATATCACTAGATTATTGTCGCACAGGAAGTCACTTTATCCGAGATTAGTGATCTCGAGAGATCATGTTATATTTTCTGTTCAAATATCTCAATTATTTTACTTAAGATTATGCCGAGTGTATGACTTTACTGTTAATATTAAAAAGAAAAAAGTAGTTGTAGAAAAAAGGCCTTAACGCTACAAAGACATTAAAGACTTTAACCTAGGTGTTTGATTGTGTTTCAGTTATGAAAGTTTATTGTCAAAAACTATACCAAAATATTATGCGTATCGATTTAAACGCAGTTGTGTCAAATTTAAGCATATTGCAGATGGTGTTTTCTGCCTTTTTGAAAAATAATTTCCGTCCCATTTGCTCTCGTTAACAGAAAGTTTCCACTGCTTATACGAAAACGTGAGGGTGGTTAAGAAACAAATTTTGCTTGGATGAGTCAAGCAGTATTATATCGTCGACGTACAGTAGTAAGAGGATTGAGACTTCTGTTGAAATGCCGGTGCAGTATAGATTAAAAAGGAGAGGGGAAATTTTGAAGGACTCCTGCTTGCATAGTTTTCTGCGGAGACAGCTTTATCGTATGAACTTGAAAACAGGTCTTCGTGCCAAACTCGGTCGAAGGCTTGTTGAACGTCAAGAAACAGCATCGTGTGTTACTCATAATTTAGATTGTCTGAGATGAATTTGGTATTTTGTAGAAACTTACGGTAGATGTCATGAGCTTTCCTGAAATCGTATTAAAGTGTAAGTATTAGTCCCTTCTCTTCTATGAAGTTGGTAAGATAGCAAAGAATAATACTCTCAACAATCTTCTGATCGAGCACAGAATGTTTATGGGCCTGTAGCTCGAAGGAAAGAAAATAGGCTTGTTAACCTCAGGAATGCAAACTATAGGTGCTTTGTTCCAGGTAGAAGGAAAGTGGTACTGGCTCGATATAGAATTGATGATGTTTGTGAGTGATAAAATAAATTTACTGGGGAGAATTTTGAGGATGTTGTTTCTTATCTTGTTGTAGCCCGAAGATGTTTGTGATTTGGATGCTTAAATGACGCGCTTAACTTCGAAGAATGTAGTTGGGTAGAAGTTATTTTTAGGGAGTGCAAATTGACCAATTTCCTAATGAATGACTTCCTGAGTTTGGCTTGGTTCGGTTAGAAAAGTAAGGGAAGGCGTTTCTCCGCTATTGATTCAGTCAAAATATTGACTTTCTTTGCTGATAATATACATATGTGTCCATAACCGAGAAAAAGAGAGGTACCGGAGCTTTGTTCCGTTAAGCTTTGATCGTTTTTCAGATGTCTTTCGGGTGATTTTTTGCATTCTCTATAATCTTCTAGAAATAAAATGCTTGCAAGCTTGAATGGAGCTTATGTTGGAGGGGATAAAACACCGCTATTACTATTAATTAATGAGCCCAAGGAGCTTATCTACATCGATATCGTTTTCGATTGAAATGGCAGAACAACGAAGGATTCAAAATTTTATTGAAGTAGGAGCCAGTCGATGTGAGTTGGATTAGCGTATGGGACGTGGTCAGACTGGACGATATCTAGGATTACGGGAAGGTGGTTGAGGCTTTGGGAATGCCCACAGAGACGATGCGGATAAGTTGGACGTAAGGAGCGTTTTGGCACAGAATCGCCGAATTTATAGTCGTGGGCGTTATCCATCTCTGTCGCAATAATTCTTCTCACATTACATACCACCCAAATCACTCGTGCGGTCTGCGATTGCCTCGCGCAGGCCAAGTCGCGGGTTTCGGCGACTATTTGATAATAAAAATCGTGTTATTAATAAAATAAAAAAATATTTTATGACACTGACAGATATTTACAGTTCATAAAACCAATAAATAGTGCACTTTTAAATAATCACAAATTTTTATTACAACGATTTCAGTAATAATTTTTAAAACAATTTACAATAAATTTAGCTATACATTGTATTTATTCTTATATACTAATATATAATACCAATAAAATTAATCTTTTATACAATATATCTTTTATTATGGACCATCTAAAACAACTTTTTCTTTAATTTTTTTAAAAACGTAGAACTATTTTAAATGGTGAATCAAAATAGGACATATATGAAAATTGATAAAAATAAGTTTACATTTATTTGTAGAAGATGTAGATGCAAAATATTTTAATATTAATAAAAACTAATTATATTTAACAAACATGTAATATATTTTATTTGAGATCGCTGAACAAAAATGTAATTATGAAAATTGGCACCAAGCTTATTATGTAAAAAATATTAAAAAAAACATTAAAGAACCACGATATATTTAGAAATGAAGTATTAAAATATATATTCCTTTTGCTACAAAAGTTGTAGATAGTCTATAAATATAAATTTTATCTTCTAATTCTTTTTTTTTCGTCTAGACTTTTCTAGGGTTAAATGAATTGCACTGATCCGTGCTTGAATAAAATAGTTTACAATTACGAATCTGATGGAGAGAAATTCATTTGTATGGTCTGTTGACGAAAATATCTATTTATAGAGGAACATTTTTCGAAAAAATTAAAAAGCACAATACTTACAATAAGATTCAATTGATGTTTAATAATACTTAAAACTTATAAAGAGTTTCGTATCTATTAATACATTTTCAAGTAAAACGTTAATCACGGAAAAATTATTTCTTTACACTCTATGTTTATCAAAAAATATTATTAGTAGATTAATAATTCAAATGTATAGAACATAACATATGTACTTAACTAAAATCTACGACTTATATTTAAAATTTTTTTATAAATACATCTCTAAAAAATAAAATGATTCAATACACTATACACTTAGTGAAACTTAATATATTGAAATGGAAGTTTTTTCTTAAAAATATTTGTGAAAATACCTAAGTATTTTTGGTTTGAATAGAAAACTTCATATATTGTATTGAATTAAAATAATTAACATGTACAGATAATAGTTTATTTAATATTTTTACATAAACCATGACACTATGGCATATATCGTGATATTTTTCTTATCGCCAATATTCACCGTTATATTTCTGACCAGCGTCTAATAATTTTGAAAAAAAAATTATTTTACATCTGGTTTTTATTTCTTAATGCTTATCAGTTGGATTTTTTTGAATTCTTATATCAAATTTTTACAGAAGCATAGTAAGTATGCGTTTCTATAATCTGAAAATGTTGAACAAAGTAAAATATTTAAATTTTAGTTTTGATAAACCTAAATTCTATTTACATATCCAACTAAGGAATTAATTTTCAATAGTTATTGGTTGGAATTGTTTTCTTTGTTCACGTTTAAAGGCTCGCAAGTTTAGTTCCTCTTGAAATTCGTTAAACATGATGGCAAGAATCGGATAAAAAAGTGGTAGTATCTGTAAATTTGATAGACTAATCATCATGAAGTCAAAAGCTATTCCAACTTTTTGAAAATCAATGTCTTCATTGTCTGGTAGTCGTGGTGTCTTACTATACCGCTGAGAAAAGTGTGTTAACAAAGTAAAGTTTGCGTTTGCTTTAAGTCCTACATTTATAGCCTGAGAAATAGTGGAGTGTCGTTTTATTTTTGCTTCATTCTCCAGATCATCCTCCATAGTGGCCTCATGAATCATGAGAAAACTATTTTCAGCAAGGGTAATAAAATTCTCACATGGCACTGTGTCTCCGCTGAAAAAAATAGTTATTTAATTTTGCTAAATTTTCATATATTATTTGTTTTGAATAATACTTAAAAGAAGGAAATATATTTTAAATAGAAACTTAGCATATTATCATATAAAATAATGTATATTTATTGAAATAAAATTAGTTTTAAAAACTTTTTAATGAAGAACTAGCAATACTTAGATAAAAATAATTTCAAATTATTTATCAATAATTTACCTAAATATTGTTAAGTCACTTGAAGTAAAATTAAAAATTATTTTAAATATAATACATATTTAAATTTGTAACATGTGACCCATTGCTTATATAATTCTCAATTTGAACTGGTTAGTTTTACAAAATATACCATGATCATCATAAGAATATTAACGCATTATTAGCGATAATAAATTAACTTTGTTTTTCTATGCCAAAACATTGTTATTCAGTGACATTTTACCTTGTCAGTCCATTTACATTATTGATTCTAATTTATGAAATAATTTCTGTCTAAAACTACCAGTTAAAAAAGTTAAAATCAGTGAGTCTTGTTAGGTATCAAAAACTTGCATGTGTGTAACTTTACCCATCATCAACATAAATGTTAGAGTATTTATAAATATATTTAAATTTCATTTTTTAATCATGAATTGTTGCTAGTTTCATATTTATGAAATTTCATCTTATATTAGGAGTGTGAATAAGTCTTTCCCGTTTTTTGTAAGAGATGGCGCCACCAATACTGTGCGAGTATTCAATGGTTACATATGTCATAATCAAAGCTTATTCATATGTCAACAATTCCATACTAACACATTAGTTAAAATTTTTTCGCATCATAAATTTTTGATATCGTGAAAATGTCGAAATTTGAGCCGAGTCAACGTCATTTGCGGGAAGTTTCACTTTATTGGTTCAATTTGAAGAAATCTGCTGCCGAGACGCATCGATTGCTTCAGGAGGCTTATGGAGAAGGTTGTGTCGACGATTCAAGTGTTCGCGGATGGTTTCGACGCTTCAAAAGCGGTGATTTCGACGTGGAAGACAAGGAGCGTTCCGGGCGGCCGCAAATCTTTGAAGATCGAGAATTGGCGACTTTGCTTGATGAAGATTCTTGTCAAACGCAAGAAGAACTTGCTGAAGCATTGGGAGTTGACCAAACAACCATTTCCAAGCGTTTGAAAGCCATGGGAATGATCCAAAAGCAAGGAAATTGGGTGCCGAAAAAGTTGTAGCTAGCGATGGCCAATACTTTCAATAATTCATTTGTAACCATTTTTTCACAATAAAGGCTCAAAATTTGAAAAAAAACGGGAAAGACTTATTCACGTACCTGATAATTTTGAATAATCATTATAATTAAAAAGACAATATTTTGAAGAATTGAAAATTAGATTATTAGACATTTACCTGTAGCTTATTTTTCGACCGTCCTTTAAAATTATCGCAACGCCATATGCATAAGGGCAATGAGTAACAGGAATTGTGCGGATACTAGTAATATTTAAAGCTTCATTTAATTTGTTTAAAATCTTTTCTTCTAGTAATGTTGGATTTAACAATAATTCTCTATTAGATATTAATATAAATGATTCTAGAATTCGTTCAAATCTACAGTGATAGTAATTAAGATAAGTAGAAATTTGTTGGGGAGCTAATAAATATAGAGGTTCATTGGTAACTCGTTTTCTTCTCTGTAAAAGTCCAATAAAACCCATGTGATGATCAGCATGTAAATGAGATACATAAACTGCCTGAAATCAATCATTTTATCTTAAAATCAATTTCGAATAGTTTTACTTATAAGTATCAAAACTAAAATAAATATCACTATTTACTTTAATAGTCTTTAAAACTTCATCTGCTTTTAATTCTCCAAAAAATTTTACTATCTGCGTTATAGTTGCCTCTCCACAATCTAAGACTATACTTGTTTTTTCATCTATTTGTAAGAGTATGCCACTTGTATTTCTCATCTTATTCGGCACAGAAGACCCTGTTCCTAACATTAATAATTTGGGATATTCATTTTTATTTTCTAATAATTTTGTCTGATTATTTATTGATGTTTGCAGATCAGCAAGTGCATCCAAAAATCCATCGATTTTAAACATATCTTCAATATATTCTTTTGGATGAATTGTAACATTTTTGCATAAATCTAAACCTTGGTATGGTCGCAAATGAACTGCATGCAAAGTTTTACAACGATGAATTAAAAGTTCATCATTTATTACCTAAAGCATATAAATTTAAGCTATATTAGATTATAACCTTGAATAAAATAACAAATAATTCATAAAAGATTAACCTAAGAGTGAAAATTAATAAAGATTCTTTTAAATTTCGAAATAAGAGAATATCTAGATAATATAAAAATGTCAATTAAATATTATTCTTGCCAATTAATGGAATTACCGGAGATAAATCCAATGTATTATTTTGGTCTTTTGATTTAACTATTGAATTTGACTCTGAATTTTCTGTAAATACATTTAACATGTCTTTGATTTTCTCATTTGAAATAGAAGGCATTTTTTGAAAGCAGTCCATTCCCCCCAAAAAGGGAAATATTGTAGGATGAACTAAATGAAGTTGATGTTGCATTTTATGCATAGCTTCGCTAGCATAACCTTTATTCTCTTCATTTATGATTAAGTGTTGAGTTTTTGTACCAAACCGTTTCATCCAATTTCTATATTTGGGATTTTGTAATACATTTTCAGGTGTGAAATGAATTATATAATTAACTACGTTTTCGTCTGTAGTAGTCTTTTCTCTGTGATATTTTTCAAAAGCTGGATTTTTAATGATATTATCAATCCAATCTTCATTAGGACATTCCATAACTGAAAATTGTTCTATATTTAGTTATGTTTTCTAATTAAAAATTGTATTTTAAAAAGTACTATTTTTCCATAAATTTTTCTAACTTTGGATTGATTTTAAACACTTTCAAAATTATTAATATAATTTACTTTTAATTTTAATATTATTTATTTTTTTACCAATAAACGTAGGTCCATTTTCAGCATCTAAAACTACATCTTTACTTCTTACAATTCTACCATCTGGAAGTGTTATATCTTCACCAGCCTTTAATTTTCCTAGATTTGGTCCAGGTTTAACACCAGCATCCACACACTTTTGAAAATTTAAAGCTCCTGTTTTTGGTTTTATTTTACAAATATAAATCATCATACTATTTATTCGAGATTTTTTAACGATAGATTTGGATCTTGAGAATTTTTTTACTAAGTTATTCGGCGAATGAGACCGTTTACCATTAGAATTGACTTGATAATCAAAGTAATTAATAACATCAACAGATAATTCACTTACTTCAGAATCTACAGATTTGTTTGGGTTTTGTATAGGAACATAAGTAACAGTCATAGTCTGATCAGTATAATTATTAGAAGTATCTGCTGATGGTATATCTATATCAGTCAATATGACAAAATTCTTAATAGCTTCTATAATATCTGCAGTTCCTTCTGGCCCATGTATAGTGATTTTAGGTACTCCAGTTTCTTGTACAGTAAGGGCTATTCCAGGTACACCACCGAAGTTATTCCATGTTGGTTTTGTTATAAAAATATGTTCAATTTTTGAAAGCCTCATGTGATGTTCAGTTCCTAAACGTTGAGTACCTTCACCACAGTTAAATAAATAATTGGTATGATCTGTACTTAGAAAAACCGACCTATGCTCGGCAGCATTTCCACTACCAATTATCTATGATTATAAAAAACGTTTTTATAATTAATATATATAATTTTTTCAGTATTAAAATATAATATAATAGTTTAATTTCTACTTTAAATAGATTTATATTACATAGATAATAATAAATTTAAATTCATCCTAGATTGCACTTTTCATTATATATATATATAGTATATATTTGAAGATATAAAAAAAATTTAAGCTAGCTAAGAAAGGATTAAGGTTTATAAAATTAAATCTAATTTACCTGTAAATCAATCTGTGAAGGCTCATACTTAGTTGCCAATGCTTTTAATTTTTTCCGTTGTTTTTGCAATTGCTTTAAATAACTTTTATTATCTTTTGACATTATTAAAGGTGGAAGAGTAAATTGTTTGTAATATTTACGAATTACTATTGTACTATTTTGATATAGTTTTATAAAAGAATGTAATTTGAAAATCATTCGTGCTATTTATAATTATAATTGCTAATATAATTAATATTATTTCATGCTAAACAAATAAATTGTAAAGCAACTTCTTGCTGTATAGTTACACCATGTGTTCATCATGTGTTCACCCCTTATTTATTCATATAGATATATCACATATCAGTAGAATCTTGGTTCCTCGCAAAACCGCAAGTACTCGTGACCTGCTCACGATATGTTCACGTCTACGACTGATAGCCTATTTAACCTCAAAATTTTTCTGGCTACGTAAGCTGCCATAACGTAAGTGTAAAAGCGGGTAAAAGCTGTAAATAGAGCTGTAAGATGCTGTAAGCATGTAAGTCTGCCTGTAAGATGGGTAATAGGTGGGTAACATAGATAAATGCCCGTAAGTTAGTACAGGTTAATATCAGTGGTATCAGCAGGTATCAGAGGTCCAGGCTGGCCCAGGTCCAGGTGACAGTGACAACTGACAGGACAGGTAAAACCTGATAAAACCAGCTAAGCAGTTCTAAGTATGACTAGGTATGAACAAGAATGGTATGAGTATATGATATAAAATGGCATGAAGTAAAGGAGCAAAGTCAACAACAGTAATAATAAGTTGCATTTAATCATAATATAAGATCAATTATAAGATCACTAATATTTTATTTTATCAAGATTGCTGAAGTTAATGAAAAAAAATTATAATAAATAGTGCTTATAAAATCCTGTATTCTATAGATCTTCTATAATACAAATAAAGTTTTCAGCTATGACATCTAAATCAGAAGTTACATTAGAACACTTTTACATTTTTAATAATACTTATGCAAAAAAAGAAGGCGAGGTATGTTTTACACCAACGTGACAAAAAGTAATACAGTTTTAATTTTTAATAATTATATTATATCTATAGGAGAAAAATAAAATTTTATACTATTATCCAGCAAAAACAGATATTGATAGTCAGATAAAAAATATTGGACTTAGTGAAGCAATAATAAAGTTTACAGAGTATGTACCTAAAAGCTTTAAATAATTTTACCAATATTTTGATTAAGTCTATAAATCGATATCTTTTTAGATCTTTTAATCCAGGACAGTCATGTGATTATTGTCATACACAGAAAACTCGACAAATTTATTATCAACCTGAAACCAATTTTTGGATGGTTATGGTAAATCTCATTTAATTAGTTTTATTTTTCAAAATTTTAAAGTTTGAACAATTTTTTTTAGATTGTTGGTGTTCCATATGTGACAAAAGAAAAAGATGGCAATTCTTACACCGAATATCAAAATGATGAAGTATCAAGTGCTGTTTGTCAAGCTATTTTGAAACAAACATATACTATTTTTCGCCTTTTTATGGGTTCTTTTACAACAATTTTAAATGAACCCGACTGTGGTTCAGTAACATTATTAAAACATAAATTAGATCATTTTTACTCACGTGTAAATTCAATATTTAATATAAACATAAAATAATTTATAATAATATTAACTATTATTTATAATTTACAGTACTTATTATCATTGAAATTTAATAACACTGACATATTGGATATTTTTCAAGGATTACAATTTTTACCATTAGATAAAGTCACATTTTTAAAAGTTCAGTGCTTTATGAATTTAATAGAATCAACATTTCCACAAGTAAAATATACTGCATTTTTGTATAATGATCAGCTTATATGGTAATTCATCCTTTTGTTAATATACTACTCAAAGTAAATTAATTTCATTTTATATTTAATTCTTATTAGGAGTGGTTTAGAACCTGAAGATATGCAAGTTGTTTATAAATATTTAGTTACTACTTTATTGCCAGCACATCTAGAAAAAGAATTAGATGGCGGTTCAATACCTCGCAATTCTTCATCACCATTTACAACATCTCATTATGGAAAGTATGATTATTTAGATAGACATAATTTGAATATTTATTGTATATGATGTACTTTCATTTCACTGTATTCATTAATCTAGATTTGTTACGGGTCCTTCAAGTATTAATGATGTCAAAAAATTGCCAAAAGTTTTTATTAATTATTCAATAAAACCCACAACTTTATATTTAATTGTTTATAGAGCTTTAAGTGCAACTGTATGTTTATTCGTTGATAGTAAGTACAATTTATTTTCCATAGGTTAAATCTTACTTGGTTATAAAACATGTTTTTAAGATTAATAGATATGTTTTTTGTTTAAAATATAATAAAATATTTTTATTTATACTTTAAATAAATTTATATTACATAACTAATAATAAATAAATTTATTTTCTTTTTATTTGTATTTATTTAACTAATAATAAAATCCCAAAATAACTATTAAATTTATTATTGAATTGTTTTAGATACAAATAGTCCAATGTTTTATGAAAGTTTAGATTCATTTCTTGGAGTTCAGTTAACATCTTTAGTAAGTTCAGTAGCAGAACAATGTTCTAAACAAGTATCAGTTTCAACCGAATCACCTGCTAAATATTTATATTTTAATAAGCTGAATTTAGCATATAAAAGTACAATTCATAGTGATAATAAACGTTACCCTAACACTTTAACCACTCCAGAAGTTCTTCGAATTATAACTGATATAAATAGTGATACAAACAGGTAGCTTTCTAATTCCAAAGTTGATTTAATAAAATATAATAAAACTTTTACTTTTAGATTAAAGGAAGCTGGAGAAATAGTTATAAAAACTATGAGTGACTATTGGATTGTAGGAAAATTATCTAATCTACGAGAATTTTTCGTTGTCTTACAACAAAAAAATGCTAGTATAATTGAAATCGATGGTAAAATATGAAATAGTTTTAATTTTCAATATCATACTATTTGTTAAAATATCATACAATATACTTTTTCGTATTTGTAGATGAAGTTAAAAGATTATGTGAACAACAATTGAAAAGCATCTTCTTTCACTAGGAAACAATTTTAATTTGTGACGAAGAACTCCTTGCATATAAATATAAAACTTTGTATAAATATTAAGATTCAGTTATATTTAAAATCATCCACGGTTGATTTTGTAAAATTTCATTTGAAAAAGAAGTTGTTCAAATTTGGTAAAAGTTAAATGAGTTGAGATCTAAGACTTATTTTGGATAAAAAGTGTTATAAATATATTGAAAGGTATTCGTGAATTTCATATATAAATTATCCATTCTATGTAATATAATATAAAAAGTGTACATATATTTCATTGTAAAATAAGAATTTACGAGATACTTTATAAATACATTTCCATTTACACATAAAACTTAAAAAATACGAATTTACATAACTATTTATACTGCATTTTCTTCTTCGTTTTCTTCACTAGAGTTTGCATGTTTAGGCTTGATATTTGAAAACTTTTTAAGTTTTGCAACAAAGAAGCCATCCATATTATGCATATGAGGATAAAATCGTTTAGTTAATTTTAAAGATGGGTGAAATCTATGTTCTCTATAATTAGTAAAACCATCAGCTCCGAATTCTAATCCAGTATGAAGTAGTTTTACATCACGTTTCCTCAAAGCATAATCGATAATCCATTCGTTTTCTTCAGGCAGTATTGAACATGTTGAATAAACTATAATACCACCAGAATCGGATCTAGCATTTACACAATCTATTGCAGCTAATAATAATTCACGTTGTAATGTACAACATCTTTGAACATCTATTTCATCCTTATTAGTTTTTACACTTGGATCCTTTGCCACTACTCCTGTTCCTGTACATGGCGCATCCAAAAGAACTCTATCAAATCCTTTCAATACCTAAAAGTTAATTTGTCATTTAGTTCTAGGAGATAATATCCAAATTAATAGTAAAGTAAATGTTACAATAACTATTTTTATTTCTTTGAACACTAATATAATTTAAATTAGCTACATTACTTACCGATGGTATTTTTCTACCATCATAGCTACAAATAATAGAATTCGTTATTCCTAATCTATGAAAGTTGCCAATTACAGCCTTAATTCTATCTTTATTTACATCGTTTGAGAAAAGTACACCAGTATTTCGCATAAGAGCTGCTATATGCGAGGATTTACCTCCAGGAGCAGCGCACATATCAAGTATCCTTTCATTTGGTTTAGGTTCTAAAGCCATTACTGGAAGAAAACTTGATGCTCCTTGTAAAATATAATGACCTGCCAAATATTCTGGTGTAGCACCCATAGGTACTTGAGATGAGTATATTACAAGACCAACATTTGTCCATTTACCAACTGGATCTAAATTTACTCCTCTATTTATTAAAGCTTGAGCTAAATCACGTCTTCGAGTTTTCAAACTGTTTGTTCGAATAGTCATAGGTCTTTGAACTTCACTAGATTCCAAAAATTCAAGTAATTCACTTAATGGAAAAATTTGCATAAGTTTCTCCATTAAAAAATTGTTATAACTAAAATATGTACATAAATCTGTTTTTAGTAACTCAGTATATTCTGATCGAGACCTATAATAAATTAAAGATTATTTATTTAAATGCATCAAAGTAATGTAAAAAATAAATTATTTAAAAATATACCTGTCTGGCTGCCTGAGTTTTTTAAAATCAGATAACACTGTAATAAGATCTTGAATTCTCTGTTGTACATCTTTTAAATTAGTTGGGTTATTAAGTTCTTCTTCAGTAGGAAATGCAAACATCTGCTGATGAGTTATGCTCTCATTCATTTCTGCTTGAGCTAATTTTCTAAAAAAGCATTTACATGTACATGGATTATTATTACAATAAATAAAGATCTATAAGAGGCCTATAATGGCTAAATCACGAGAGAAAAAAAACTAGTAATTTAGTGGTTTTGGTCTCAATGAATTTTTACAAGAGCCAGAATACAAATTTGTACATCCTTTGTTTAAAAATATATCTCTATCAATAATTCATGCTATTATTTAGAAACATAAATAGAGCAATAATAAATAATATATGAAAATAAAAAGAAAATAATTAAGATATATAAAGATTTTCAATAACAGAAAAAAACGCACCGTTCTTGCTCTTGTTTTTTTTTAAGCCTTCTATTAGCTTTCTCAATTGGTAATAGATCGTTATCATCACTTTCATTACTACTTTCATTATTTTCATCATCACTTGTATCAACATCTTCATTAGAATCACAACTTTCATTATTTTCATCTTCACTTTCATTTTGATCTGAATTTAGATCACTTTTGACTTCATCAGTTTCATTGTTTACTTCTCGAATTAAATAATTACCGGATTCTTGCTCATCAGTTTCTGAAGATTCCTTTGAAAGTAAATTATTAAATATAATTATCAAATTAAATAAATAATTAATGTTATATTTAATTTTTTTAATAAGTACAATTTAGAATGTAAACTATTGAAGTTTTTTAACTTCAATATATTCAATAAATTATTTTAATTTTATGTAATAAAGATATAAATTTACGTTTCCAATGGATTCCTCCCTTTCATTATGCTCGAATTCATTTTCACTATCTTCTGTTTCTTTTTTATTTTTTAAATTTATTTTAGTAATTTGTTTTATTTTATTACTAGATTTTTTACCTAATTTATTTGTACTATTAATTTTAGTTTGTTTTTTTACTTTTGGTGTTGCTATATTAGGTTTAATAGAGTTTTGCTTGAATTTCTCTATTTTTTTTACATTCTTTAGATTATTATTATCAGTAGAAGTAGATTCTGAAAAGCCTTCCTAATAAAATATAACGACATTTTTAATATTTTCAGTTAAATTGCAAATCTATAGAAATAAAATAAAATTTTTAAACTAAGCTTACATTTTCTTCATGTTCAAAAGATTTCTTTTTATTTGTTGATTTGTTTTTTTTGCCTTCCTTACTAACTTTAGGAATTTTTACTGACTTTGTCTTACTATCGTCAAAAAGCTGTAGTTTTGGAATTACTTGTTCTGCTTTCTTTAATTTTTTAGGCTTAGGTTGCAGAACATTATCTTTATTTTTTAATTGTCTTTTTTTGCTAACTGTGACAATAGCATTACTTTCTTCATTTTGATTTAAAATAGATTCTTTTACTAATTTATTTTTTACTTTATTTTCTTGCCCCTTCTGTTTTTTTCCTTTCATTTGTTTTTTTATTAATCTTTTTTTAGCCCTTTGTTTTTGCCTATGACTTAATTTTGCTGATTCTTTTGCTAAAATTTATATTAAAATATTATAGATATCATATTTTGTATTTATTAGAAAACATTATAATAATTTACTTAATAATCCTTTTGGAAAATCTGGTTCTTTGTTGGTTTTAGTTTTTCGACTTTTGTTTTTTTTATCGATTTTTTCATCGAATTTTGCTTTTCGACCCATAGTTTTGCTTCCTAAAAAGATAAACATAAATTTAAATGTAAATAGTGAATATTATTAACTTTACATATTAATATTGTAACTTTTTTTTAATACAATTACATTGTATTGACCTAAGTACTTTGAGACTTTGCATACTAACCTGAAGAATACGTGTAAAAATGTAGAAATGAAATTTATTAATATATAATTGATAAATATTTACAAATAAAATCACTAAAATCTATTTATTTATATGAAAACATTTTTTATACTAATGAACACATACATATAATTAAAATTTAAAGAAATTTATATGACCATTGAATGAGTGAACACGTGCTATTTAGGTAAACGTAAAATAATTCCGTTCGTTTCCGTTTCAGTTCAGGTCCAATATTCTCTATTTACGAATCTATATAATGCGATTTATGAATTCTGATTGGTTACTTGTTTGTTTCAATATGTTTCTGAATTCTGATTTTGACAAATCTTAAATTAAAGAAGGTAAGGAGTGCAGCGTTCGCCGGAAAAGTAAAAAAGACTGCCAGCAGTACCAGCAGACCCACTAGTAGGTGCCAGGTGCCAGAAAAGTTGGAACACGTAGCACAGAAATAAACCAACAATATATTATTGTGTGTCATATAATACGGAAATAATATTGTTAAAATATTGACTTATCTCTCACTTATATAGAGAAGAATATAAAGTTTTAATTTTCTATCAACATTATCTTTGGAAATTTGTTCAAGCCAACATGATTAAAGTAAAATGATAGGCACTTATGTGAATAAAAGCATAGCAATTTAGTTATGGACTAATGAGTTCAATAATGAAGCATTTTATTTTTGTATATATACTTTTTTATTTACATTCTTCTATTTTATATCTTCTTATACAGTACTGTACAATATTAAATTACTTATTGAGATAGTTTTTTCTTTAATAAAACAATTGATTTTATTCATTTTAAATTCTCCCGCCTTATAACTTCCCCATTGGCAACCCACGCAATTTTCAGCATTCAATGGATGAGAAGATAGATGAATTCATTTATACGTATGTGCGTACAGTAGCTGGTACCTACCTGCTGATACTAGTATCCTTCGCCTCGACTTCGTCCAAGATATAATAATGTAATCAAATTATTAAATAGTTAAATAATATCTTTGCAAAAAATAATCCATGTCTAAAAATCTATATTTCTACAGTAACAGTAGGTATATGTGCCTTGTAATAATATTAATTAAAGAAATGTATTAAATTAGGTAACTTTTTACCTGTCCGTACGAATCACAATGCTATTTTTCTTTATTCTCATTTTTAATATAAACAATACCTAATATACTTACTTATTTATGCACATAATTACAGAATTTAGGACCGTCGCGGCTTCGCCACCTGCGCTATATAATAAGCTGAATTTTGATTTTCTGAACTACGTATTTTCGTATTACAATGTTTCTCTTTTAAAATATATATTTAAAACAATAAAATGTTTTTGATTTTTTATTCGAAATTTATATTTATTTTATTAACTTGCTATGTAATTTAGTGACATTACATTATGCTTTATGCACTACGCCAAATTTTTATAATTTAGTACAGATAGCTTTAGCCAGCTTAAACTTACTAATCCAACAATATATACTAGAACGTATACTTAGATTAATTATACTAGAAGTATAATTAATCCCAGTAATGAAAAGCATCAAAATTATGTTGGTAGAGTTGAGATTTTGTTGTATATCCAGCTGATAAAGATGTTCTCGAGGAGCACCCACTACGCTCAAGTCTGAACACGCTCAACTTACGGGGCCCAAGCGTCGGTATCACACTTTTTCTCGTATTCCATGACACCCTCACGAGCGCCAGACTGCTTTTTTAATTCCTGAATTTTTCAAAAAATACAAACAATGGATGACGTTATGTTTATATTATTTTTCTATCATTGCTAAAAAAGAAATCCTTAAAATAAATGTAAATGATGAAAATTGGCAATTAACAAATTAATAGTAAAGATATATTTACAGCATGACTCCGGAATCAAAGAGATACTATAAGAATAAATGTTTTTGTTGTTTTATTTAATATATACTATAATAATATATAAAAATTAATATAATAGCCTTTTCAATTCATTTCCAGTTCCGTTTGATTTTTTAAGTCTTTATCAATATTATTTTTATTTTCCATAACTGTCAGATTTAACCTTTATAAATCATTAAATTATTTAAACTTCTGCCAAGGATAATTAAATATTTTTACAAATTAATCTACATGATATATCGCGGCAAATATCAATCAAAAGTTTAAATACTATCAATCTTTATTTAAATAATCAGTTTCTGTATAAATTATAAAGACTATAATGTCAATAAAAATATTTTCAGTCGATTTTTTGATATATAATCATTTAAAAAATAGTGCTATTTTTTAAATTTAAATTTTATTTTTTAAATATTAGTCTAATTTTCAAGTAATTTAAGTTTTACTTGAACACCTTAAGTTCTTGACTTACACACCTTAAATTAATTTTAGAAATTCCTAATATAATAATCTACATATGATTCTTGATATTGTGGCGATTACCAGTCTCCTAACAAGTTTTGCCCACGTCCACACTCACGGATTTGAAGTAGTGGTAAATTAATGAATAAACTCTAGACTTCTGGATCACAAATACTACAATACTTACGTATACGATACACGATCATAATGATCGGATGAGCCTCGCGATGCCTGCGTATAGTAATAGTAGGGACGGGAATAGATTCCGCGTGCCTCCGCTACTGCTCTACGTGCCGCCAATTTGCATACGGTAGCACCGATCTGCAATACGTATGTGATCAAATTGGACCCGGACTGACAAAAAAACAACATTTTTACGTATTTTAATACAAATCTTTATTATCGCCTTCAAAATGGGCTCCTTTCGAGCCAATACAAGCATGCCAATGCTTAATCTAATTTTCAGTTCCTTTAGTGAATTACTTTTTATGGCTCCAATGAACATATGGTGCGTTCTCCCAAGCCGATTTTTGAGTTTTGGAAAGAAGAAAGAGTCATAGGGAGCCAAATATGGCGAATACGGTAGATGACTTTCATTTCATGTTTGGCCAAAAAATCAGACACAATCATGCTAGAATGTGCTGGCGCATTATCATCGTGAAAAAACCATGAATTCTCTTTCCACAAATCTGGCCATTTACGACAAATTGCTTCATGTAGACGCCTCAAAACGGCCAAGTAGTACTGCTTATTGACCGTTTGACCTCCTGGAACGAATTCATGGTAAACCACTCCATGGTAATCGTAAAAAACGATGAGCATCACCTTGATTTCGACCGACTTTGACATGGTTTTTTCAGTTTCGGCTTATTTTTGGAGAGCCATTCGCTAGATTATGTATAGATGAATGTAGGGTCCTCAGCTACATTTGAAAGCATCACTTTTGCGACCTCTACTCGACGTTGTTTTTGCAAAAGATTCAGATGTTTTGGAACGAGTCTAGCATTGACACGCTTCATGTGCAAAACATTAACCAAAATATGTTGAATCGATCCATAAGAGATGTTGAGAGTCTCTGCTATCTCTCTTATGCCAACACGACAATTTTGGAGCACCATTTGCTCCACTTGTTCGATGTAATTGTCGTTCAGAGAGGTGGATAGGCGACTTGCATGAGGCAAGTTTTCGACGACTTCACGACCTTCACTGAATGCTTTGTGCCACTCAAATACTTATATTCGCGATAAAGTAGACTCCACAAAAATCTTCTGTAACATTTTCAACGATTCCGTGGACGTAACTCCATTGGAAACACATAATTTTAAGCAAACTCGTTGATCAACTTTTTTTCCATAGTCAATTTCGCCAGACAAACTTTTTGTATCATGAATAAGCAGCTGACAAACACACACTAATGGAAATATGGTGCTCAAATTTCACACGGACATCAAGAAAGTTTGTGCCAATATAGGAAAAAAAAATTTACCGATTCAGTTTACACGTGGAGTTTAAATGCACCAGTGCGGGTCAAATTTGATCATATGTACATACAAGATAATACACACGCTTACTTATATTTTTATGTAGGGTCGCGCCCATATGCTGATGCGTCCATCTTGCTGATGACACAATGATATAAGGTCTTTATGGTCCTTGTGTTGAAACAACTTGTTTACTACGTTGACGCTATTTACCTCTAGCGCGATTATGTTGAGAAGGAGGTAGTGGATCTCGACGTGATATCTTAAATCTAGGCTGCTGAGGTGGAAGAAGTGATCTAGGTGAAAATTAGGCGGGACCGTAACTCCCAGATTTTGACATATCTCGAGACAGAAAGGGTTACTGGTGATGCCCAAAAGGACATCTACCACGTAAAGGTTGTTAGTCATGTGTAGGTGCCTGTTTAACGGCCTCTCTTTAATTTTCGGTCACAGGTGACTATTCCCCATGGAAATATTCTGGGGTTCCGCGAATCAGAAGCTGAAACGCTTCAAATCATTTTCCCTGAAAACACTGTTACTAGCATCTCGGAAACGTGCGTTTTCTTGTCGACATATGAGTTGTTGTCGAACTCTAGATCTCGTAAGAACAGGTTGGATCTAATAACTTGCATAGATATTTAATGAACATTTTCTTGCAGTTGACTATTTTCAATTGCTGAGGTTTTTAAAATACTTCCTGTCCAACCTTGTTGGAACTGCAGTAAAGGTTGTCTTGAATCACCAGGTCCGTTCCATCTACAATCATGAGGAAGTGCTCGAATATATCGTGAATAGGATTTAGACCGAGGTTGCGCACCTTGAAGGATCCCGTTTTCCATTTGATCAGCTCCCGTTATCGGTTTAATCTCGGTCAGGTCGATCACAATTATATCGAGGACTTCAAGGCTGACCTTGAAATCTATGTTTTGTACAGCTATGTTCTTAGAATGCGATCCAAGATATTCGATCTGATCTAGGTCGGATTGCTTCGGACGATGGCGGACTTGAAAAGAAACCGCTCCGCGTTCTCAAACATTCGAAGGTGCGCACTCTCTCTCTCCCATATAATGTTCGACAGAGACGTTAAACTGGATCATGAGATCTAAGAAGCTCTCAGAGAAGTCCATTACTCTGTAGATTCACATGAACTCCGTGATACTTATGTCCTTGATGATGAGCGTCACTGTCTCTAAGCCGTGCAGCACCCTGGCCACGAGGTAAGCCACGGGTTCATGGTCTACTGTAGACTCCCGACGCTCCATTCGCAGGTCTTATAGGTCAGGCTTGACACGGACCGATCTCGGATGTCCCTTCTTATATTCATCATATTGAGACTCGAGCATACTGGAGCATGCATGAAATTGCCAGGTCAATCATGTCCAAAATCGAGGTGTTATTTTGCGAATATGAGTACATGCACTTGATTCTGACATTGGAAGCGTTGTGTTCTGCGAGAAAATGCTAGATTGTCTTGCGTTCCTTTGGCACGTGAATATTAATTAAGAATACTGTAGTATAAGAATAAATAGTTTAAATTGGGCGTAGTAGCGATTGTAGATTTCTTAGATGTTCTATTACGCAGATCCAACCTAATTTTACTTACGTTGCGTCATACTTAATCTTTAATTCAGTGAGGTATTCTCTCAAGTATAACTCTATGATTTCGCACCTATGACGTTAAAGGCCGTAGGGTAGACCATTAAATTAATTAAAAAATTTACTCGCAGTATTGGTTCAATAGCTCGAGTTCTTCATGAGCTTGCCCAAGCGGCATGGATGGAGGCACTTAAATGTCCAAGGTAAGGTTTTCCGAATTATTATCTGAAAATAATTAAATTTGGTTAAATTAATAACTAATTAAATAAAAATTAAATTATTATCTGCGAAGACTACTGCGATTCTGCGTAATAGTTTGCCTGTTAGATCGCTCACCTTGTTCATTTGCCCTATCGTTGTTGCTTTGAATGAAATCGTGCAGATTCTCTTCCATATATGCGGGTGCGGTTTTTTGCGCGTCGTCGTTGCTGTTTCCGCCCTCTTTCCCGCCGGACTCTGCACGCTCTCTGTGTTCGCCTGAGACATGCCTAACTGCGTTGTCGTCACTGAATTGCTCATCTGGCTTCTCCGTAAGGTCTGTTAAGATTTTTCCGTGTAGCTTCCGGATGTGGTTTGTCTATCGAAGTTCTCACATCGTTATCGTCATGGGCAGTATTTATTTCATTATTTAAGATATTTGGGGGTATTTTTCGGGAATTTTCAATATTGTACCGACAATATATTTCGCCGGGCTTGCGCCTGTATCTAATCTCACGCGGGTTTTAAGACCTAACAGAACCATTGGTAGGACTCATGCCCATTCGAGATTATCTTCTTGTGTTATAAGCGCTGCTTTTAAGTTCCGATTCCCACCTCTTAACCATTTCGTTTGCTGCAGAGTGGAATGCGGTTGTGCAAATTCGTTCGTATCTGGTGAATTACAAGAGTTCAACAGAAAGCCTTCCCTCGAACTAGCGTCACTGATCAGTCGTGATAACCTCGGGAGCCCGGCAACGCACGATTAACGTGTCTAGAATGTTACAAACTACGGCTGGCGCAGTTATATATTTTATCAATATCGCTTTCGGGCATCGTGAATAGCGCTCTACGATTGTTAACATGTACTAATAACCGTTGGATACTGGCAATGAACCTACGATGTCGATGTGCATTCATTTAAAACGGGATTCGAGTGCTACATGTGGTCCAGTAATGGATTATGATGCTGTAATACTTTTGATAATTGCCACTTGATGCATTCTTGTATTTCCTATGAATTTTACGACTCATATTGGGCCAGACATACCGCTGCTTGATGAATCGGTCTGAAACGCGTGCGCTCAAGTGCGATGTATTATGAAATAGACGATAAATCTCATTGTGCATAGATTTGCGTATGTGCGGACCGATTGTGTTATCGGAATAAAATGGCCTGTGATCCTCATCGTTGATCATTAATTGTTTTAACTTTAAAGGATGTTATCGTTCGCTTAGGATTCATAATAGTTCCCCATTAATATTCTATTTGTTCGCCAGTTTTTTAGCATCAAAAAACATGGGGTATCTTAACGAATTTACATTTGCGGGCACATCTTTATCTTCTTAATTCCAACCTTCGTTCCATTTGAAGATCAAAGGTATGCGTAATGATTCTATTCGTTCAAGGCGTTCGCTTTCCTGGCACGGTAAACAATTCTAGTACTAAATTGCGCTATATACGTTAGCTGTTGGCAACACACAACAGGGCTTTATCTTGATCGTGATTCATAAGATAGATCAAGGGTTTGAGATCCGTAAACATCTCATACTTCCTCTATTCTAAAAAATAAAAGAAATTGCGAACCACGTAATAGATAGAAGCTAATTTCCTATCGACAATGGCGTACTTCGCTAATGTAGCTGTAAATTTTTGCGGAAAAAAGGCGAGGGGCCGCCACTTGTCTCATTCATCGTTCGATTTGATAACATTCTATGTCAATCAGCACTATATTTTTTTAACTATATTCATCTTTTAAAATTTTTCTTAACTTACTCCAGCGGTTAATCACACCTTCACTATGAACAAATTTTTTTGCAGACCCTTTCAATAACTTTTGTGCAAAAATTAATTTTTCCATTTCATTTCATTTTAATAAACGTGAAATATCTTCAAAGTCAAATATCCATCTATCTATTTGATAACCGTCACCATCTTCAAATGGCCTAATAAAATCCTCGACATCTTTAAAATTTAAGGCGAATTTTAGTTTATTTGAAATTCTCGCAGTTACATCTTTTTCACTATCTTAGTCATCATTACTCGGTGTATTATTTTCTAATACAAAGTCGTCATCATCGTTATCATCATTATCACTTTCTTCGTAGCTTTTCTCATTTGATGCAAGAGAATTCATATCACTTAAAGTATTAATAATATTTTCACATAATGCTTTTGTGTCATTTGAATAATCTAATCCCAATATATTACAAATCGATGTCAAATCACCTATAGTTAACTTATTCGCAAATGTGATTTTGTCATTATATTCGTCAGAAGCATTTTGAATCGTTAATGCAGAAAATGCTCGTAACTGTTGTCTACTTTTTCTGTCACCTTCTTCCTCAAAAATTACTTTATACATTGCTTGTATGGATAGACGTGTAGCATTTTTTCTTTTTTCTTATAGCTGGAATTTGTCCTAAATTCTCCATTGCTTATATACTCCCACTTTATAATACAGTACAAAAAATAACGAAATTTTCTGTGTATATATTTTTAGAAAACGTTTGATTTATTTACCGAATATATAGACTTACACCATAAGGAGAGCACAACAACACTATATTCGTGGATATACGGCGCTTCAAAACGGCGAATGAGTCACAATCTCTGACCAGTTCCTAGAATTGCTCATTTACCGAAAAGATGATTTTAACGGACCGTTTTTTCTTTGTTTTTGAAACTTACACGTCTTTAAATTAAACTTCTTCTACATTTTCTGCGTCTGATATGCACAGGTACCTTTGTTCTTTGTTTATTTCTCTTTTGTCTTTGCGTCGTTTGTTTGCAATTTCTCATATTATCGTCGTCGTCATTTGTACTATTACCTCTCTTCATGAACAGAACTAGTCTTCATCTTTTTTTTTATGTTATTTAACGTCGCTCTATTTATGCTTCCAAATATTTGTGCTAATCAGCGACGGAGGTCTACGATGTGTTTGTAAACAAAGCACATGTAAATTATTACAGAGGTGCCTGTATCAATCGGCCGAGACCGGTATTGGAACTCGGATTACCAAGTTAATAGTCCTTTGCTCTAGCGATCGAGCCATCGTAGACCTCCTTCATCTTCGTTAAATAAGGAAATCGCACTCCTTCTTCAACTTCAATAACTTACTGCACTCATAAATATTACGATTATAGTTCGTTTTCAAACTACACTTTTTCTTTCTGATGGCTGAGCCCCCATTTGTAGGTTATTAAACAGTAGTCTATAGGAATTTGTTATAATTTATATATATATATATATATATATATATATATATGATATTTATTATTATTAAGATGTAGTTTACAAGTATGTATATAATCTGTACAATATTTAGTGATCAGTATAAGTTACGTCTATTACAAAAGTCACGTGTGTGCTCTTGACCTCTCTTAGATCAACTCTGCCGCGTTGCCCTTCCGCGCGTCACTAATTCTTCCTGCCTGTACGCATAACTACACATATGCGCATTGTATATGCATAGCAACATGCTTTACACATTTACTTATTATAAACTATAGATGTATATACTTCCTACACTACTTGGAACTGGTTCATTCCACGCGAGGTTTTCTCTCCATAGTTTCTGCAAAAATATTTTTGCAGAGCGTTATAGGAGCGACTAACTCAAAGATCATAAACCTTTGCGATGTCGGAAAAATGGTACGTTTTGTAGTTGCTACCTTATCTTGACGTATACTTATCGCGTAAGTTATGCAATCTTTAGTCGCATTCCACGAAATACCTAATGTTTTCAGCGCACTGTCCATATTCAATTGAACATTATTATCTATTTTTTCTTTCTTTAAACCTTCCCAATTTGATGTTTCGTTCGCCGCCCATTGGCGTCGATTAAATCCTCCAACTTGCAGAAGGTCACTCAGTTGCGCTTGAATTTCACGCGCTTCAACGGTTTCGGCTCTCGATAATAAGTTGTTAACATAAACATCTTTTTTTTTTAATTCTTGCTGCTGTTGTAAATTTGTCGCCCTCATCCTCTGCCAATCTGTGTAACGTTCGAATAGCTAAAAATGGAGCCGATGCTAGCCCGAACGTTACAGTATTAAGCTGATACGTTTTCATTTCACCTTTCCTTTGCCAAAGAACGCATTAGTATTTTTTGTTTTCATCTCGCACTAAGTCTAGACAGTACATTTTTTTTATATCCGCAGTCACCACACAATTATGTAGGCAAAAATAAAGGAGAAGAGAAAATAGATCATGCTGAATCGTCGGTCCTACAAGAAGTATTTCATTATGGGACATCCCCGCGTCAGTTCTCGCGAAGCCGTCGAAAACCACCCGCAGCTTTATCGTTGCACTTGTTTTCTTGATAACTGCTTGGTGCGGCAAAAAAATCCTGTTCTAGAGTGCAGGCTTTATCTCAGACATGTGTCCTAATTCGAGCAGTTCTTCCATTGCATTGGTATAAGCAATCTCGAACTCTGCATTTTTTTTAAACTTTTTATTAAGCAATTGCAATCGTTTTAATGCTTGAGCTCTTCATTCGCCTAGTGATACTGGATCCCTCTTAAAAGGCAATGCGACGACGTCACGGCCTGTTTTGTCTCGCATTATAATTTTTAAAAAAATGTTCTTCACAAAGAATTACGCCATTTGAGACATGTTTTTTTTGGTGTGATCTCTTCAATTTTCAGAAATTCTTCAAGCTGGTTTTGTATCTCAACCATATTACATCGAGCTATTTGAGATGTGCTCCCAATTACATCAGTAGAACCACCGATGATCCAGCTCAGCCTCGTTTTTTGAAAATATAAATTAACACCTTCTGTGTTTAAACTTATTTGTCCAAGACTTAAAAGTGAAAGTGTTGATCTCGCTCCCAATAAAATGTCTACAGGAGCGGGATTATGAAACAGCGAATCAGCAAGTTATATATTTTTCGGGATTTTTAAATTTTCTCGGCATATCGGTTCTCTGGGTACCGTATTTTCAATCATAGGAATCTTTTTCTTTGGCAATGCGAGACAGTGCACTAAATTTTCGTAAGAAAATTGAAAGTCGAGCAGTATCGGGTAAGGTTCTACCTAAAATAGTTTCATTATTTATGCTGGAAAATTCAATCTAGCGATGATCATAATTTGATTTGCGTGCGGATGGCTTATTGAAGAAATGCAGTACCGTTCTGTTTCTGTGGTGTCCCTATGTCAATCTGCGAAATCGCTCTGAGTCGCCCGGTGCGCGTGCAGCAGAAAATTGTTTTGGTTATCACAATCTAAACATTTATTAAATTTACACTTCCGATTCTTATGATCTCGCAAACGCATTAAACATAGAGAAGCTTATTTTGCGGCTTCTAGTCTCTGTGCAAAAGTAAGTATTTTGAAAGTTTCACAGCGCCAAATGAGATGTGTCATTTCGTGACACATTGCGCATTTACGCTCTGTCGCTATTAAAAATGTTTGTATTTTCGAATAATTTCCACTCTAGATTTTTTGTGGTACGCGTTCATACCTTTTTCTTGCGAATTTTGGACTGAGCCTACCGATTTATTTGGTTCGCGTTTCGCGAAGCTGCTCATGTGTTTATCAAGAAATTGGAACATTTCCTCGAGAGTTGGAAATTTATTTCGCTCTAATAATTCCCCCCATTTCATAGCCGTATTCTCATGCAGTTTTCCCTCTATATTCTGCACTAGAATTTCTTCGGTGGCATTGATACCGAGTGCTGCTAATGGACCCTCGGAAGTTTCACACTCTTGAATAGGAAGACGTAAGATAATGCTCAAATGTTTCGCAATAATTACCTGCTCATCCGCATATGCCTTTTGTATAATATCCCAGGCACGTTGGTAATTATCATCGGTAATACTGGTTATACTGGTAATACTTTTTATCTTATTGGCGGCTTCCCCTTTGACCACACATTTCAAAAATTGGAGTTTTTCAATATTAGTAAAGTCAGACTGAACATCAATCAACGATCGAAATGAATCCTGAATGGAAGGAGACGCCTGTTATAATGAACACTAATTAAAATAACTGATGAGGGAGGTAAATTAATCAACTATCTGTTTGTTGTTTACCAATATAAATTTTTAATATGTCAACGACACATATGTAAAAAAGTGCTCTATGTATATATCGTTTACAGTGCAATTGTCGCGGATGAACTGAAACGCTGTGACAATTTTATTTAGCTTGTTGTGTTATTTAGCTTGACTCCAAAGTGTATTCCGATCTTGAAGTATAACAAGCTTGAAAAGTGTACAGGCATTTGGCTAGACACCCTACAATCCTCAATAAATTTATAAATCTAATTATATTGTATTTGCATGCATATTGTACAGATGTTTTCTGCATTCGAGGACTATTTTAGAAATATAACATTACTGAATAAATGATATTAATAACTTCGGCGTATTAAACATCCTGCTGAAAATTGAATATTGCGTACAATAATTTTATATGAATGATTTCATACGAACTAATTTTTATAAATTTAATTCAAATTAGATTATTTATTAAAAATTATAATACATAAAGAAAATTTTGAAAAAATATAATATTTCTGGTTATGGTCGGAACAAATACTTTGTTTCAGCACTAAAGAAAAAAAGAAAATAATTCTTGTCTTTATTGCATCCAATTATTATTATTTTTTTTTTAAAGTGAAAGAAACTTTAAACTGCATTTAAGCTAAATCGGGGTGATTGATTTATTCTAAATAATAAAAAAAACTAATTTTGTCTATGATTAAAATTTATTCTATACACATAATTGAACTTTGATGTATAATGCTACAAGCTACAAAAAAAACTATAAAACAAAGGTTTCAAGCTTCATTAACAAATTACTATTTTTATTTAAGAAACTGAGAAAAATTTATTAGTAACAATTGTTATTTATTTATAAATTTTATTGAATTTTGCAAATTTATTAAAAAGAAAAATATTTTACAAAAGATTGAATTAATTTAGTTAATTTATTATTTATTATTAAATTTGTTATTGTGTGAATTCTTGTGAAATTATAGGATGGGTAATTCTGTAAATTCCGCAAACGGTGCGTGCGTATGTATGATGATTTTTCCTTTTTGGAAAGCGATTATCCTGGCGAATTCATTGACGTTATGCAAGCATGTTGGTTACGTATGGGAGGCGAATAATTTTCTATGATGTCAGTTGTTAAGGCCACCTCTGCCAATTATAAGATTTGAGAGCGTATGAGCATAGAGAGAAGATGCTATAGTTGGGTTGGTTCCAAATTTTTGCCTGGAGCTTGGTGGTGTGCGTTGAGTTCAGTACGTACAGAAATGTGAGTCCGAGTTCGCGGAAAATTGGTGATTTTCTTATGACCCACGAAATTCTGAGAACTGTGCGAAGTAATCTCATGAATGATCTTTGGAAAGCTGTATGTCTCCCGCAAGGGGCGATATCCAGACTGAGATGGCATAGGATGAGAGGGCGAAATTCATGATTTCAAAAGCGTGAAGTTTAGTTTGTGGCAAAATTTTCTTGATTTAAAAGAAGGGTTTCAGGAAGACGAATGCTCCGACATTTTTATCATTTCTATATTTAATGTATTTAGCCCACGGGATACTTGTGAACTAAAATTATACCGAGATATTTGGCGGAGCCTAACCACGAGATTTAGGTTAATCGTACATTTGAATGTTTAAACGTACATTTGGTCGGTTTTTCTGACGCTTGCAGTAAAAATCGCTAAGGACTTTGATTTATGTTGATCACAAGCCTCCATTTTTGTATCAGGCAAGCATTATACATACATTGTACATTATACATTCTTGTACCAGGTAAGCAGTGAAGGTAGGAAATTATTGCTTTTTATAGTGTTTGCGCCTGTATGATATAAGGATAGTATGTATGACTGTATGACGTAAGGATAGAAAGTATAGCCATATAATTAGGGTAGAGATCGGTAAGAAGGGATTGTTGTGTACGAAGGTATGCGCAAAAGATGTTGAAAAGAAACGGAGAAAGCTTCGAATACTGAGGGACGTCGGTGGTGATGGCACAGGTGACGGGAATGGCATTTTCGCATTTAATTGCAAATGTTCGATTTCAAAAAAAAAACAACTAGGCTTATAAGATAGAGGGAAGATTCCAAATTTATCAGTTGGAAAATAAAGCTCTTATGCCGCACGTGGTCGAACGCTTGTTGGATATCCAATTGCACCAAGGCTGTATGCCTTATTTTTTTAAGACTGTCGGAGATCTATTCAGTAACGCGTAGGTTGATGACAAATTCCATGTGCTTTCCTCAAGGCGTGCTGGTAGTCTAGATGAATTATTTGGCTTCGGCGAACGTGGAACGGGATTTAAGGATTTTCGGCAGGATTACTTACAAAGAAGAGAAGGATGTATGCCTACCTGGGGATGAAAGTGGTTTCTTAACTTTAGGTATACAAACAAAGATTGCGTGTTACCAAGACGAAAATAAGCATTCGTGATACATAATGGTATTTATGGTGCTCGTTAGTACAGGCATGAATTTTCCTGAGAGAGTTTTTAAGACGTTGTTTGTAATGCCATTGTTGTCAGGCTGTTTTTTAAAACTCGAGTGGTATTAGGTACTTCGCGAGTATGACAAAGGTAGGAAGTTCTTATTAGAGAGACTCGTGCTGCGAACGGCCTGATGGATGTAATAATGTAATGGATTTAACATCTCGAGTGCAGAGAAAGGTCAGTATTGATTCTTAATGTAGTTAGCCAGGATGTTCACTTTCTGTTCGGGGATAAAATATTTCTGACCATTAAATTGGAGGGTCGATAGGATTAGAGTTTTATTTCCGGAGGACTTTATAGTTTTCTATGCACCTTTAGATTGGGATTTTGCTTTCTCTATGAATCTATTAAATCATTTAATTTAAAATCGCTACTGTGATGTCGATGTCGGTAGGGCTGCTAAGCCTAAATCGAGAGAGTTGAACTGTTTCGAGTTGATATTGGAGATGAATTCCATGGATTTTGGAAGCAACTTGATGAATGGTTATATTCCAAGATGGCAGGAGGGTGATCAGAGCTCCGCGCATAAAATACCTGTAATTCAATAAGGGGGAGTGACTCTTGGTAATAAAAAGAACAAGAATGTCGAGGAGGATATTTATTTTATTCGATATAAAGGTGGGCTCAGTGGGTTCATCAATTAAGAGCACGTAGTGGAGGATCGATCTGAGGAGTAGAGGGCTGTTTTTTTAGGAAATCAGCAGTCTCAGGAAGAGTGCTTCGCATGTAGGTTACCCTCAATTATGCTATCGGTACGTCTGTGAAGAAGGCAAAAAAGTCTGAGGGCCTAAGAGATTGAGACGGTGGTGAGTAAACAAATAAAATTTTTAAAAAACCGTTAAATTGAAAGAGTTTGATACCTGAAGCTTCTATTGAACTGCTAGGGAAAGGAATCATTTATGAGGGATATTTTTCTTTATTACAATTACAACATCACGACTTTGGACAGTTGATCTATCGCCTTTACAGGAGATATAGTTCGAGATTAATATTTATGGGATTTTTGAAATAGGTTTCTATTGGACAGAGAATGCCAAGATTAAGGTTTGACGATTCGCCTGCAAAACACATTAATCCAGGTAGCTTTACAATAGTTTCCGGTGATTTGCCTTCACTGTGATGAAAAAGACCACCGAGGGAGCACAGGTTAAAGATTTCCTTGGCGAAAGTTTTTCCTTTGCTCATATGCATACAGGGAGGCTAGGTCCCTCGAGCTCTTCAAAGATTTCGGCTTCGGTATAAGCCTCATGGATTCTTCTTAAAACTACGACATAGTCTCGGTCACGAACCAGCTGATTCGTTGAATATTCAACTTCTCTTTCCATGAGCAAGCTTGTTAGTTTTCTGAAGCCGTCGATCGATTCAGCATAAATGCAGACAGTGCCATACTTGTTCACAACACAGCAAAAGGTGATCCCTTTCGCTGATACGCAGTGCCAAAGTTTCGTCCACAGAAATTTCTTCCTTAGGATTATGGGTAGATAGCTGCGACTGAAGTCCGATTCTTCTTTTGCGCCGACAATGGATTCCTGATCGAAGTTCCTGTCATTCACCTTATACGAGCCGTTGTTGTTCAGATCGTTCAATGATATCGTGGAGTCCTTGATCTAAAATCTTTCCCTGCTATTTTTTAGAACTTGAAAGTCGTTAGTATCAGTGTAAACGGTATTGGATTACTCCTCAGGGATAGAAGTGGCCGAGGAAAGACAATCGAAATCTTGAGTGCTTTCAATTTTCTATCGGCAGCCACTAGTTGGCCTTGCGATGCTTCGAATTTCTCAGTGACATGGATGAAGTATTGCACCAGTTTTTCAGGTGAAAGGACACCAAGTTCCTCCCTATTAAAATCCATAATCTCTTAATATCCTCGACGAGAGAGATATAATTTTAATCTTGTTTTTCAATATTTTAAATTATTATTTTACCATATATACTCATTGAATGAGCTCCTGATGCAACAAAATGGTAATGTTATAATAAAATATATTAATTGAATTGAACGTCAAAAAGGAAAACTAAGTTTCTTGAGAGAGAGAGAGAGAGAGAGAGAGAGAGAGAGAGAGAGAGTGAGTGAGAGGGGGAGAAGCTGTATTGGGAAAAGGGGGAACAGAAGGCTTTGAATACTGAGGGATACCCATCCTGCGGTGTTTAGGCCGTAAAGGGAGCCGTGAAATCGACTATATAGTTGAACTACGTGTCAAAATTACCTGGTCATCTATGTCCGTGCAATGCCCGTACTCGTGTTCTATCTACTTTTATACATTGTAGCGCGATTTGATATCTGCTAATGTATAAAAATGGGTTTAATGCACCATAAGACCAAAAAAGAATTGATTCTAACTGTATATTTTCTTAATATAATTTTTCTCTATGGTGTTGTCAATTTTCTTTTTTAAAAAAACTCAATTCGTAATTAAAAAAATATTATATTAGGAGTGTGAATAAGTCTTTCCCGTTTTTTGTAAGAGATGGCGCCACCAATACTGTGCGAGTATTCAATGGTTACATATGTCATAATCAAAGCTTATTCATATGTCAACAATTCCATACTAACACATTTTTGATATCGTGAAAATGTCGAAATTTGAGCCGAGTCGACGTCATTTGCGGGAAGTTTCACTTTATTGGTTCAATTTGAAGAAATCTGCTGCCGAGACGCATCGATTGCTTCAGGAGGCTTATGGAGAAGGTTGTGTCGATGATTCAAGTGTTCGCGGATGGTTTCGACGCTTCAAAAGCAGTGATTTCGACGTGGAAGACAAGGAGCGTTCCGGGCGGCCGCAAATCTTTGAAGATCGAGAATTGGCGACTTTGCTTGATGAAGATTCTTGTCAAACGCAAGAAGAACTTGCTGAAGCATTGGGAGTTGACCAAACAACCATTTCCAAGCGTTTGAAAGCCATGGGAATGATCCAAAAGCAAGGAAATTGGGTGCCGTACGAACTGAAGCTGAGAGACGTCGAACGGCGTGTTTTCACTTGCGAACAGCTGCTTCAGCGACATAAAAGAAAGGGTTTTCTGCATCGTATCGTGACTGGCGATGAAAAGTGGATACGTTACGATAATCCGAAGCGAAGAAAATCATGGGGACTACCCGGCCATGCATCATCATCGACGGCCAAGCCAAATATTCATGGCGCCAAGCTCATGCTCTGTATATGGTGGGACCAGCTAGGTGTGGTTTACTATGAGCTTCTGAAACCGAATGAAAGGATCACAGGCGAGGTCTATCGACGACAATTGATGCGTTTGAGCCGCGCACTGCGAGAAAAACGGCCACAATACTCCGACAGGCACGACAAAGTTATTTTGCAACATGACAATGCTTGCCCACATGTTGCACCGCCGGTGAAAACATACTTAGAAACGCTCAAATGGGAAGTCCTACCCCACCCGCCGTATAGTCCAGACGTTGCTCCGTCTGATTACCGTCTCTTCAGATCGATGACGCATGGCCTGGCTGACCAGCACTTCCATTCCTACGAGGAAGCCAAAAAATGGGTAGATGACTGGATAGAGGCCAAACCAGGTCGAATTTTTTCGCAACGGGATTCGTATATTGCCAGAAAGATGGGAAAAAGTTGTAGCTAGCGATGGCCAATATTTTCAATAATTCATTTGTAACCATTTTTTCACAATAAAGGCTCAAAATTTGAAAAAAAACGGGAAAGACTTATTCACATACCTGATAAATAAATTTATACAGTAAAAATGGAATGGTTTTTATTCGAGAGAGGAGGGTAAAAGCGACAGAGTGCTAACCAAACTCTATATATTTTGAAACTAAAAAAATGCAAAAAAAAGAAACTTAATCATTTACATACTGCCACAGATATTATAATCTACATTCTTAATTGCGGATTATATATTCTTAAATTTATTAATATCGACATTCTGAGTACTAATTTTTTGATATTTATGTAATTATGATGAAAATTTATAAAATAATTTTCATTTATTATGCTTTTGAAACCGAATGAATTATTGTCTCGTAATAATTTAGGGCAAAAAATCAGAATTTATTGTGTAATTGAGAATGGTTTTTTGAATAATTGGGATAAAATATCTCTTTAAAAAAGTTGTGGAAAATCAAAAAATCATTAAAAAAGAGCTTTCAATCGATTGATGTTTTTAAAATAATGTTCAGTTCCCTTTACATTTGTTATGCCTATAACTTTCATTCTTTTAACTTATAATTAAATTTTTTGAAATTATGCAATAAAATTTCTTGAAAAATGACGAAATAAAAGTTTCCAAATTATCATTAGAAAATCTGAAAAAATTGTGAGTATTATTTCACGAATTCTAAAATATTAATTTGAATATGGAAAAAAATTATAAATATTTTAAAAAATATTATAATTTTTTACTAGACTGAACTAAATATCCAAATTTCCACATTTTCGAAAATTTTAATTCCACTGCAATATCCAAAAAATCAAAAATTGTATTGACGACTCCTGGTCCTATAAATAGCCATGTAAATTAGGCGTATAAAAATTATATAAGAAACAATGAGTTCTACTATTTATAAAATCAAGTATAGAATGAGTGTAAGTATTACTACGCATTCACGAATCATTACATGGACGTTTTCTGATTCTTTTTCAAAAATTCATTTGATATTATTAAAAGTAAAGTTGCGCAAGTTTATCTCGAAGACAGATTTTTTATTTATTAGTAATTCTTTTTGGCTTTTAGACTTTATTTTCAACTGCAGTTGAAAATAACTTTCCTATGAAAACATATTATATATATATAAAATTTATAACAATTATTTTATATACTCATCGATATAGATTTAAAATTGATTTTCATCGATAAATTTTCTATTAAAAAGAATTTAATTGATTTATAATCTGTGTGGTGATTTTCCTACAAAACAAGTTTTTCTTTAAAAAATTTGAATTTGATTATGAAAAATTAATTTTTGAAATTAATCCTTTTTATTAATCAAAATGATTGATTTAAAAAATTAATTTTTCAAAATAGATTTCAAATTTTTTGATGAAAAAATTTGTTTTGTAGGAAAAACACCACACGTATTATAAATCAATTAAATTCTTTTTAATAGAAAATTTATCGATAAAATCTATGTTAAGTGTACATGATGAGTATCTAAAATAATATTTATCAATCAACAGGGAAGAGATAATTTCAGATGATTTAGAATTTATCGCAAAAGTAGATGCTAATTTTGAGCACATTTAATATGCGAATTTCGCTTTCGGGCAATTTAGCATTTTTTTAGTTAATATCCTTCGAGGGACTATGGCCCGGGGCTATATAGTCGACCCTAGCGACCCCCCCCCCCCCAAGATCCGGCCCTGAGCAAAGCATATACTAGTCTAGTACCTGCCAGTACTGTACAACAACAGCAAAAGGGTATTGGCCAGCCAATTTAATAGCATAGCAGTATGTAAGTTAGAACCCGATGCCAATTAGAACTATAAAATACTTTTGGACTCTTGGTCTTTGGAAATTGTGATGCAGTACTACTTTACTGTAGTCTGCAATTTGTATTACTGTTTTGCAATATTTTAGGTTTGTGTTTGGTGTTTCCTTGGTCAATTTTGATTTGTCAATATTTTTTAATTAATAAAAAAACAATAAATATATCATACGTATATGAAAGTTGAAGATTTCTCAAAATCAATCGACAGTCGTTCTTTTTTGTTAATGAATACCATAAAAAATTGCTTTTGAAAATAAAAATGAGTGATCAAGACGATAAGTATCTAAATTATGATCGACTACATCTAATTTCGCTAAGGATAAAAAAGTTAACTGATTAAATTTCAATTAAAACAAAGAAGATGGCAAGTAGAGAACCTCCGATGTCATCAAAAAATACCGATGATCGCAGCGTCGAGGTTTGTCCTTTTTGTAAAAACATTACATTCTATCCATATGTACTTAAATTTGTTTTATTGTGATTTATGTTCTTATTGAAACTTTTTTAACTTTTCAATACTAAACTTAAATTAATCCTTATCGGTGTAAGTAATTCTGTTGTTTTAAAGCTATACTCACAATAAATATCTAAATATTTTTTAAATATTAATCATTCATATATGTTTGTGATTTTAGACATTAACAGAAGTTTTCAGATGTTTTATTTGCATGGAAAAATTGAGAGATGCACATCTATGCCCTCATTGCAGTAAGTTGTGTTGTTATACATGTATAAGACGTTGGTTAACAGAACAAAGATCACAGTGTCCTCATTGTCGAGCTGCTCTTCATTTACATGAGTTAGTAAATTGTCGATGGGTAGAAGAAGTTACTCAACAACTTGATACATTACAAGCTATCAGTATTTCCAATAGTAAACAAGAAGATGCTAATAAGGATAGGTAATATATCAAAATTAGTTACAATACTACAAAACTTTTCTAACAAAAATCTTTTATATGTTCAGATGTGCTACTCATCATGAAAAATTATCTGTTTATTGTTGGACTTGTCGACGATGTATTTGTCATCAATGTGCTCTCTGGGGAGGTACACACTCAGGGCATACATTTAAACCATTAGAGGAAGTTTATGAAACTCATGTTACACAAATAAAATCTGAAATAGGGCAGTTGAAACGCAGACTTATGGAATTAATAACTCTTGTTCAAGAAGTAGTAAGTTTTTCAGAATTATTTTAAATATATTTTTTAAATCTTTGATGCAATATTGAATTTTACACATTAGGAACGGAATGTAGAGTCTGTGAGATCAGCAAAAGATGAGAGAGTTAGAGAAATTAGAAATGCAGTTGAACTTATGATTGCTAGATTAGATTCACAGTTAAAAGCAAAATTGTTGACCTTAATGGGTCAAAAAAATTCATTAACATTAGAGACAGAACAGCTGGAAGCATTATTGCAAGATGTAGAACAGCAATTACATGTCTGCTCACGTTCTGAACTTATTGCACGAAGTACTGAACTATCACACATTATCTATCAAGTACGAAAAAAGCCTATGACTAGCTTTGTAACTGCTCCTGTACCTGCTGATTTTCCAAGGTATAGATATTTTTTAAAAACCAGCAAATCTAAGAATATAAAATATTTTTGCAATTGTTTATTTTAATTTTAGTGAAATTGTACCAGGATATGATAGTGCTACTTTTGCTATGCAAAATTTCTCTCAACTACAATTAAAGGCAGATCCAGTTTATTCAGCACCTTTGCATGTGAATGGTTTGTGTTGGAGACTGAAAGTTTATCCAGATGGTAATGGAGTTGTTCGAGGAAATTATCTGTCAGTATTTTTAGAACTAAGTGCAGGTTTACCAGAAACTTCCAAGTATGTCCAAGATTTATTTAAATTTATTAGTCTATGTAGTTAATAACTTCTGCTGCTATTAATATAGAACTGTTGAACATTTAAATAAAATTTTTATTTGTAGATATGAATATAGAGTAGAAATGATTCATCAAGGTTCTCGTGATACAAGTAAAAATATAGTAAGAGAATTTGCATCTGATTTTGAAATTGGAGAATGTTGGGGATATAATAGATTTTTTAGACTTGATTTACTTGCCACAGAAGGATATTTAAATACTACATTAGATACGCTTATTTTACGGTATATACTGAGCGTTTATGCTTTTTCTTTAAACTAATTATTAATCATTTAATATAATTTTCAGATTTCAAGTACGTCCTCCAACATTTTATCAGCGCTGTCGTGACCAACAGTGGTACATAAGTCAATTAGTAACTGTTCAAAATCAATATGCTGCTCAAATAAATGAACTAAAAGAAGTATCCATTTATAAATCTTTTCATTTATAAAGTTTATTTAATTTTTACTAAAATAATAACTATTTTTTAGAGACTGACAATAGAAATTTCACGTAATACTGCCACGACAACTGCTTGTAGTCCAACATTAGAAAATTCAAATTCAGTAATATCACAACAGCACCAGCAACAGCAAAATCAGGTTTCAGGAGAACCACTTAGTATATGTTCTCCTCACTCTCTAAATGTTTATACAAATATTACTTCTAGTCCAACAAAGTAATTATTCTAAAATATTAAAACTAGTTTAAACTATTTAAATAATTTATTTAAAAAAAAATTTCCTATTAGAACATCGCAAAGTGCTTCACACAATGTAACTTCATCTGGAGTTTGGAATATATTACCATTATGCGATATAGATGAATTGACAAATATTCAACCCATTGGATCAACTTCTACTTTATCATCTATTTCATCAAAAGCAAGTATTAAACAACGTTCTTTAACTAGTAATTCGGCAAAAAATACTCAACAAGCAGCTGCTTCTAATATTAGTAAAGAGCCAATTGAAAATAATTGCAATGATGGAAATTGTACACCACGGCCTAAAAACTCATCTCCTGCTTTAAATTCACAGCAGTTAAATGCTCCATCAAGTAGTAGTAGCAGTGAAAGTGGAGTAAGACGAATATTCTTAAGAAAAAACTAATATTTTGTATTTTCTACTTATTTATTTCAGTACCAAACCTACAAAATAATGTTATTTTTAGGAATTGAGTGAGCATGAAATGTTTCTGGATGAATGTGAACATGCAGAGACAAATTTAGTATTACTAGATGACAACTCAAATGATGAAAATGATGTTGATGATGAAACTATGTCTGGTAAACTCTTACCTATTGTATACAAATGAATTAATATTTTAATTTGTATTAATGTATGTATTATGTTTTATTTGTTAAGAAAATTCTAATTTTAAAAAAATCTTAAATAATATTTTACACTCAATTATAGCTAACCATTTATAAAGAAAACAATTAGTTTTGCTTTATAATAAATATTATAATATATATATTATAATATTATCCTAATATATATATATATATATATATATATATATATATATATATATATATATATATTAGGAAATTAATACATTCAAAATAATCAAACTATTTCTTAATGTTTTTTTATTTATAAATACTGTATAACTTATAATTATTTGATTCTGTTATAACATAGAAATTGATAAAGTTGCATAAATATTTGAAAAACCTATATTTTTAGTCTAATATATTATACTATGTATAATAAAATTTCAATTGTTACAATTTTACAGGTGAAAATGATGTAGAAGTTGCTGAAACTTTAGTTCCATGGTTTCAGAATAAGCAAAAAAGAAAATATCAAGATAATCAAGAATTAGCATCAGCAAACAATAGCAGGTAATATAAAAAACCCTAATTTTCTGTATAATAGATTTTGTTTGATTGATTGAAACATATTTTTTTAATAGATTACATGGGAATGAAAGCCTAGATGATGAAATTATGTTACTGCATTTATTTGAAATGCAAGATAGAAGTTCAGCTTGGGCGTCTTCATTTCTAAAACAAAGTTCTGACGAAGTTCATGATGCAAGAAATTCTCTTCCAAGTTTTCAAAATTGTGATGTAAATGCACTACCAAATTATAACATATCTGATCTATATTGTCCTAATAATATACGTGACCATTCATCTTCGTCATATGTTCATAAACATCCAGAGCCAGAAACATCTACTAATGAACAAAATTTTTCCAATCAACAGTTATCATCTTGCTTACCACATTTATGTCAAGTGCAACCTATTTTAAATCCTCGGATAAAGACTGATAATTATTATAGTAAATATCCTGATGTTAGGAATATGATATCTTTTAATACACAGGTTACAAAATCTGAACCAACTACTCGTTCGAATTCTGTTGATTGTGAAAAAAATCAAATCTGTTCAAATGTTTCTACTAATGATCTCATTCATCGTAATCGAGATGTAAATGCATCTAACAAAATTTCAGATTTGACAGTGCCAACTTGTAAGTTATATTTAATATTATATAATTCAATGTTGCTTTATAAACATTTCTATATAAACATGTTTTTATTATTCCATTTTAAGTATCGTTAGATAATAAAAAAGCTGGAATAAAGCATTCAGTAACAAGACACCAGTCATCACCAGTATCATCAGTTAATACAACTTTATCCGATCTTGAAAATGATAAGATTCTTGAATTGGAACAATTACTTGAACGGATGGAGTTTTCACCTACCAATGATACTACCGTTTGTATTTCTAATTTAAGGTTAGTCCAACTTTTTGCAATTTATATATAATAAACTGTTTTTTGTTACTCTATTATCCAACCTTTTATTTGAAATATTTACCAGTAGATGATGATAGTAAGGTGTTTCATTTGAAAAATTAATAAATTTAATTTAATATATAAAAAATAGGACATTTTATTGAGTTGTCATTTACACATTCAGAATGATTTTAATTAAATTGGTAAAGAAATTTTAATTCAAATTAAACTACTTTCATTTTTAATAAATAGAAAACTATATATATATATATATATATATATAGTGTCTTAATACATCTAATATCAACCTGTTAATAAAAATTTACTTATTTACCTTCAATTAAATAATAAAACCCATACATTTTATCAAATTTTTATTAATGAGATGATTTTAATTAAACACTACAGTAAATGAAACTATTTATTTATTTTGAACATTTAACAAAAGATATTGCCTTATTTTTTCATAATACTTATTTATTTATTTATTTTTATGAAAAATTACTACCATTTATAAATAGGATTTATTGTTAAAATAAAAATAGTTAAATCACATACATATATATTTAACTCAATCCTTCTTACATGAATAATAAAAAAAAATTAAATTATTAACATTGTATTAATAATTATATTAAAGATTTAATTACAATTCCATTGGTCTTTATTTTTTTGTAAAGATATAGATCGCAAATCAAGGAAACGTAATAACAATAACAGTAACAACAAAACAACAATAGTAATTAGAGTTATATAGTAATAATAAATAATCATGTTGAAATCTCAAGTCAATTATGCATACTACCCAGTGCATTTTTTTGCATTTATACAATATCTTACTGTTTCAACAAAAATATAAACAAATTAAATATTATTAAAACTGTTTACAGAAAAAATATATCGCCTAGTGAAAAAACAAATATTTATCCCAAAAATGGACAAGATTCTTCTCTTGTCAGTGAGGTTTATAATTCAAACGGCTATGAGGAAGCCGCGGCATCTGCCAGTAATCCAACACTGCCGGAATGTATGCCAAATTCGAATAATTACAGTTGGGTTCCAGCTCCCTATCAGCACAAACATAGTGAGTTTTCTTTAAAAATGTATAGTTATTTATTATTACGTTGGGCATACATTCGTTTTCTCTTTGTATTCATTTAAAAATTGAAAAATTTAATGATGAAATATTGTCTAAGCATTTAAAATACGTTTAATAAATAATACTGACAGTATTTAATTTATTAATTCCATCTTATTATTTTATTTTAGAGAGTAGTCGTAATTTTTTTCTTTTGTACTAAATATCTTGTTTTAATTATAAAGAATATATTTCAAAGTAATTAATACATAATATCTCAATCACAATCAATAATCTCGAACATTACGGATTTAAATATATAAGTAAATTGAAAGAAAACTTAAATTTCAGACCAAAAGAAATACTTGTTGGATCTCATTTTACAAGGATCTTCCAACCAAAACTCTGTTAAAAAAAGCCCTAATAGCAAGTGAGTTTCGCACAATTTGCGCCATTCTAAAAAGTCAAACGTTAATATAAAATTAAAACGAATTTTTTTCAGATCGTCCGACGATAGAAAATATCCGAATTCTCAATAAATTCTGATTGACTGCGAAGAAAGACGAATGAATTAACGTTATTACTTTTACGAGCACAAATGCTTTTCAGAATGTCCCACGAGCCCGTCTTATTCCAAAAATTAATTGTTGTATACATTTCATAGATTTGCATAAGCAAAATTTCGATTAAAAAAAAATCATTAATCCAGAAACTGATATCTCGTGAAAACATACAATTTTTAAAGAAGTGCAAATTTTGTATATCTGTAACATTGAATTTTATTTCAAATGATCGTACAATGAAAGTATTAACGGAATGAGCAAACCGTTAACGAACAAATCAAAGATATTTTATCCGTTTAAAAAAAATTCAACGATTTGTTAGTTATAATCGATATTTTTTCATTTTTCCTTTAATCTCTACGTAATAATGCCGTAATTCTTTTTATAATATTTTATATTTTTTACAAATTTTTGAGCATTGTTATTGCTTGATTTTAAATAAGAAATCGTCTAGTTGTTAAATAAAATAATAAAATAAACTAATGTTAAACAACATGAATAAATGCGTTGTGTTAAATATTTTTTATTGAATTAATACCGAGTAAACGTACAACAACAAACGGGACGGAGGTTTGCCTCGACCTTTTCCAGACCAAAAGAAACACATGAAGGAAGGAGCGAAAATATATCAAGTTGCATGATCCTGCAAGTATAATAATATACCTTTCGAATTAAAAAAAAAGTGCTGTTCGTGCCGTTGGCATTGTTAGGTATCGTTTCGGGCAGATGCTTTTTTTGGTTTAAAGATTTTTTCTGCTGATAATGGTCGCACAACCGAGCACGAGCTCTCATTGGCGCCGAGAATCCAATCGAACTCGTTTTAAACACGACCTTGTTTCGTTGGCCTACTTCCGCGACGGCGGTAACACTTTAGTGGAGGTAGAGGGAGTTGAGTTGATGGTTGAGACCTTGCTGAGACTGTTGAGAGTTGAGACAGGTTGAAATTGAAGCTGGTGTAATAACCATAGGGATATTTTACTATATTAGGACCGAGTTTACTATTTATATCCGATGCAATATCATATTTTTTATTATTTATTCTATTGGCGAACAATGCTACTCTACGTCAAATATTCTTAAAATAGCAGAGGTTTACAAAATACAGCACAAAATAAAAATTACAATATAAATACAAATATATTCAATTGTTGTAATTTTTTGAAATAACAATTTTTTATAATTTTCAGTAGTATGTTTTACACTATTTTATTACCATTACAGCTGCAAAAATATATTTTTATAATAATTAATAATCCAATTACGAAAATTATTAATATTTGTCTGTTTTTTACATTTCGTTGATACACAGTTTGATTTAATTTATTTTAATTTAATAATTTAATTGATACATATTTTGATTTAATTTATTTTAATTTAATGAAATATTTTATAGCAGAAGTTCTTTATTTTAAACTATCTCTTCCAATGAAGGTTCCAATAAAAATCATTAAGATTATGATATTTAACTATATATCCAGAGTACCTTCTTACTAGAAATATTGGAGTTATTGGAATGTTTTTATTTCGCGTTAATAGTACACCCTTCCCTTCGACATTACTTACGTACATGTCGTTGCTTGGAAGTGTATACATATATAACCATGGCGTTGATTTGTATCTGGTGATTCGCTGACCTACATAAACTAATCGCCGCATCCATCGCTCCAATATATTCTTAATTGGTTCACAGAGGGAGGGTTGATTTCCGATGTCAGTATATATGTTGCGTAATTATTCAACGTGTACAGCATTTTTTGTCATTACTATACGATAAAAATTAAAAATTGAAGAAATAGTCTAGTAATTTTTAAATTATTCAAAGCCGTGACCAGTTCTGTTCTGTCGTGACTAGTCTCACATTTATTGCACCAGATAATACGTCTTTAAAATGAACTCATCAGTATTTTCACATCATATTTTCACATGTGATCAAAAACAATAGACTTTTTAAACCGTTTTATGATAGTTAAAGGACAATTTTACGTACTCAAAATAAATATTACCATTAACACCTACATTGCATAAATGTATCGTTTTCTTGACCTTACAATGGTCCCAGATGGTGAATTTTAATCAACATTTAGTTGGCAATTGAGAACATAAATAATTCACTATTTCTGATTTTGTTGTTAAAAATTATTCTCTGAAAAAGGTGCATAATTGTTTGCCACACAGTGAACATCGGAAAGCAACTTGAAATCACAGAAAAATTTGCATAATTGTACTGAAAAATTGATAAAAATTCGGTTTGAATTGAAATGCTAGTTGCTCGTGTTTGATAAGATATTCGAATTTTCATTTTTTATATCGAAAAAAATTTATGAACTAAATAATAGCTATAAGAACCTTAATTAAAAATTGTTGTGGACAATTTTTAATAAATACTTATTTCAACGATATATATATATATATAGTTTTAATGAGAATATTTAAGCCCGATTACCTGCGCTGTTCAAAACAAACTTATCATTCGTAGTATTATTGGTACTGATCGTCATGTATCTTTAAAAAGACTACTATATAGTAATGGAATTTGCTCACCAGCAAACATTTCAACATTCGTTTAAAGAACAAGAATCTTTACATAAGAATGGAGAATTATACGTTTATAACGATATGCCTTGGAAACGCAAACTTTCGTGGAAAACTGTCGAAAAAAACCTATCTTTTTTATTTTCCATTGAACATTAGTTTGACGTAGAATTGTTAGGAAAATGGAATAGCTATTATTCGTCACAACTCTTCATTTATTAAGTTTGACTTTCCAACGTGCACATAATATTCTATATATATATGACAATATGTCGTTTATTTGTTCATATGTCACATATTCGGGTGACGGATTTGTTTAAGATTACGAAATGTAATCTCTCGCATTCGATTGGTCTGTCTGTAAGGATTGTTTTTTTTCTTCTTTTTTTTTCAATGCAAATTCGTTTGAATAACGCGGAAATTCGAAAAAGATTAGCATTTAAGTGGAAAAAGGTCTAATGTCAAGTTAATCATTCTCAATTGTAGTTCGGCTGAATTTCACGTGTTTACAATTTCAACTAATAGGTATAACGTTTTCATAATTGCCGTTTGGCTTGAATTGCAAATTTATTCATTAAAACTGTCTTGTTTGAAATGTCATTCCTTCTTCGAACACAAGCGTCAAAAACAGAAATTTTCATTAAATAAATATGCATCTGATTTCATAAAATATCCAATTTCATTATTACAATTGTTATAGTGAGAACGTTCCATATCTTGATTATGGTCTGAAATTCTCCGGGGCTTATATTTGAGGTAATCAGAATTATATAGTTCGCGCAATCTGGACGAAATTCGTCGCCCACTATATCGGAGCCTTTTTTTCTTTGTAAGTCATTATTTATTAAAAAGTTTGCATTACTATATAGCTAATGTTTTAATCGCCCTAAGTATTATCCAGGATTTTACATATTTCCTCATTAGTCCCTATAAATTATATAAATAAATATATATATAAATAAATAATTATATATATATATATATATATATATAGTATAGTGTGTATATGTATTTATGTGTTTATAAAACATAAAAATTCGAATAAAAATATATAGAGTAATATATAATTAATAAAGGAAAATTACTTAAAACCTTCATAAAAATAAGCTTTGTTTAATTTTTTTTATTATAATTTAACTAACTAATAAATGGAATATTCCTTGACTTTGAACAAACACGGATCAATTATATGAATTGTAATTATATAAATCGTAAACTTATATATTTCCAGTTTATTTTTTTTACAGTTATTATTATACGATGTTACGCATACGTCAATATTATATTAGCATCAATTTTAAAAAACGTGATGTATGTTTTAAATTGATATATAAAGTTTAATTTTATTTGTTATTCAATTGCGAGGTGAAGCTTTTTCCTTCGGCACATTAAACAGATGGAAAATATAGCTCAGTTGTTTTTTTTTTATATAAATATATATCTCCTACAATTTTATTATTACAAAGAGTTCTCGTCAGCATGAGAACAATATTTTTACAAAATTGTTGGATTTTCTAAGGAAACCTCGGCTAATATATGCAGAGCCGCGGCAAAGTTATTATAATAGCAGAAAAAGAGTCGCTTAGTTCTTAAAATTATTGAAACATTGCCAAATAATTGATATAAAAATTGGCATTATATCTATACATTCGCTGTAAGTCGATCCCCAGCGATCTTTTTCAATAAGCTGGCTGTTATAACAGCGTGTCTAAATATAGGTATTATAGTATATCGTTTTCTGTCACGATCTTTTGGCTTGGAAAATATATACGCGCGCGCGCGCACACACACACACACACACACACACACACACACACATATCTACAGCGTAATATAGCTAACGGGAATTTTTTTCGTGAGTACTCGCGGTTTTGTAAAGAAAGAATTTTTTTGCACACGCATAGCGATTTAAATAGATATAACCCACATAAGCAGAAAGGCCAATATGTACGTCTTCCTGGCGCAGCGCTATATTGCTTTACTGGCTTCGCTGATTTGGTTATTCGAATATATTATACATGTGTATGTAGATATGTATATATATATATATATATATATATATATATATATATATATATTTATATACATATACATACTAGAATAAGCGACTGCATACATTTAAAAGTTAAGTTTTTTTTCTATAAATTTGCATTCGGTAGCTAATCTCTAATACAAAGAATATATGAAGTACATTATTATTTAAAACTAGAGTACTCTATATATTTGAATAAAATCTTCATGCGTATCTTGAAAACTGATAAGATAATTGGTCGTTTATAATACAAAGGTGTGCATAATCTTGCGCGCGCGCATCATGTTTGTGTGTGTGTGCGCGAGAGAGAGCGTGTGTGCAAATATGCATATAAAGAATATAAGCATCTTTAGATTATAGAACCATTGCAAAGTATACACGCACGTTTAGTTCAAAAATTTTTTTTCTTTCTTATGCAAAGAAATTCAATGAACTGGTTGGTATATATATATATATATATATATATATATATATATATATATATATATATACCTATATATTTGATCTCTTTGGAAAACTCGACTCGTGTCAATGCAATGTGTATATATATACATATGAAGATGCAATGCTCAAATTTCTAACGTGCACGTTCTACATAATTTTTTCTCATTCTCGCAAGCTAATCGGTGATCTTATACCGATTAAAAATCAGATTAATATCTTAGTATAATAATAGAGTTATAGATTTCAATTTAAAAATTTAAAACGATATTGAAGCTCTTATATTAATAATATTATTACGACTCGCCCTTGGACTCGACACATCCGTCCCCCACGGATTATAGTTGATTTAAATTATGTAAAAACCGATAGTACGTTAATTATTTATCTGTTTTATTATATACGATTTAATTTTTTCGATAACAGCTAGAATAATGTTTTTTTTATATTTTTTTTATTAGTTTTCCTAAATTTTCCGAAACATTATTCAGTGTAAGTTAAGTAAAAAAGAAATATTATAACATACATAAGAGATTCTTATGCATATAGATGTATATTTAAGTGTTTTTCAATAATGGCTCACATATATACCTACAATATTGTGTAATATAAAGCATCGATAAAATACGGTGTAAGTCGAAGATTTTCAAAATATACTGGAAAATTACCGACTCAGCGCTTTCACGTAATATTATTGCGTGTCTATTACACACACACACACACACACACACACACACACACACATAAATTTCTATGAATATAAATTTGCGCGTAAAGCAAGAGACCGCACGTGCGCGAGAGCGCATAATAATATTGATTAATATAAATGCGCGGTTAAAAAGTCAAATCGCACGCATCATCAGCTGCTCTCATATATTACGTGCGCGTGCGCCCGAGCGCGGCAAAACTGCATATATATATATATATATATATATATATATATATATATATATATATATATATAATACTGGATATTTAACCGGTTTTTAAAAGGCATCAATTTATTCAAACTCGGATTCAATCGTACGCATCAAAAGCTTATATATATGTATATAATGATAGAGGTTTCGCATTACAATCTTCTACTTCTCGTTTAGGACGTGCACGAATATATATCATGCAATTGTATACGTTGATTTGCTTGTTTTGTTATAAGGTATATGTATGGTGATAATATAAATTACTCTTAATCGAAGGATGATATATATAATTCGTGGCTCTATAACTTCAATATAAAAATTAAAAGTTTGGCGTCACGTAAAATTCGCACGCTCTTCGATTCAATTTATTCGAATTTGATTGATAATTTCTTTCTGATTTATTGCATTTATACGAGATTATATATATATATATATATATATATATATATATATATATATATATATATATATATATATTAGTAAATTTAATCGATAAAAATTATTACACAAGGTCAAATTATATTTTATGTATATAATATAATGTTTTATGTGTATAATAAAATGAATTTATTATTGTACTCTGTACAAAAAATACATAAATTCTATTATTCCTTAAAGTTATAGCAAACGAATGTATTGAAAATACAATATTATCTTCTTTTTGCATCGTGCATCCATTATCAGAATATACAGAATATATGTATGCGAGTGTATATATATATATATATATATATATATATATATATATATATATATATATATCCTAGAAGCGAAACCAATGTTAAACGGGAGAGTTCTTCAAACATTTGTTTTTTGTTGTCGTCGTGAAAAAAGAGAATGAGATAAATCTATGTGCATATTAAAAGATGAATTTATGTATGTAATTTTTTGGAGGAGGCAGTGTAGATTTCGTGGACCATTTATGCAAATTAAAATTGTACATATATCTATAATTATAAAAGAATATATCTCGTAAAGTTAATTTATATCATATACATATTAGACTATATGCGTATTGAAAAAGAAAGAATAGAAATATAAGATAAAAATAAAAAGAAAAAGAAAAAAGAAAGGAACGGATATTTAATTAAAACGATACTTTTTTTCCTTTTTCTGTAAAAACACGTAATGTATTATTATCCGATTTTTAATTACATACTTTACCCCAGAAATCAACAGAAATAACACATATATCCATCCGATGTGCATTCAATGATAAGATATTAAAACTGCTTCGAATGGCGCTTCGAAAATTTTTGCGACGCATTAATATATACACATTCGGCTGTATATATTGCAATTGTATATTATATGTTAAAAAAGGTAAAGAATTAATAAAACAAATTTTTTGATCTTATTGTTTATATTAGTGAAGACTGATGAGCTGTTCTGCTATCTCCATTAAAAGCAAATATACTAGACTATAATATTATCATTATGGGGCTTATATATTATTATAAATTATTTATTATATATATGTATATATATATATATATATATATATATATATATATATATATCTATATATATACCTCGTATTTATGGAAAATTGATAATAGAAGCAATCATCGCGCCATATCGCGAATTAGATTGAGCCAGGTAAAATATCTCGATTCTGTTCGTTTCTCGATATTTATCTTGTATATAAATAGGTATATTTCATTAGACTTCTCGAGAAATCTTTTTGTAGACCTCATATACGTACTTAGAACTGTACGATAGCAATTATAATATATATATATATTGCTGTATTATAGCTTAGCATTTTCAATTTAAAAATTTGATTTATACAAGCTTATGCGTCTAACATTTTTATACATAAATTATAGGAATTATTATATAGTTGTATTATAATATTGTTTTTTTACATTGCTGTATTGTTGTTAATTTAAACTATATCTATACTAATTTTTGTTTATGCAGTAATATATATATATATATATATATATATATATATATATATATATATATAATAACAAACAGATCTATTTAAATTTAATGGGCCTAATCGCTGTTTTATTATAAGTTTTAAAACATAATTATTATATTAGAACGGAGCTTTTCCAAGGTCGAAATTTATTATTACAATAAAATTATTTTTACAATAAAAAACAAGTATAAAAGTAAAAGTTATATATTATATGCTATCTTTAGGATAAAAGATTTGGTATGCGTACATAAAACGATTCCTTACGAATGCCTTTCCCGGAGTATTTAATTTCATTACACGCGCACGGCACGTAAGTGCAGCGATATCGCCGAGCTTATGCCAGGGCTACCCGCTATTATATTTTGCATTTACAGGTGTTGTAATCAATAACCATAAAATCTCGGATTTCTTAAAAAGATAATACTATATAGTACATCTATACATATATAGTTTTAACGAAAGCGCATTTGAATTTTGTAAAATATTACGTAACAGTCCTTTTCAGCTTGGTTCCACTTTTACATGTACGATACCCCTATAGTCAATTATCCATTGTTTTTAGAAATTTTACAGCTCCGCCGCTTATACATTTAATCCTGAAATGCAATGCTTATTCTGAGTGGTCAGAAATATACATATCTCGATATTTATACAATGCTTCTAATATTACACTTTCGGATGTAATTATTGTTATATATATATATGTGTGTGTGTGTGTGTGTGTGTGTGTGTGTGTGTGTGTGTGTGTGTGTATGTGTGTGTGTGTGTGTGTGTGTGTGTGTGTGTGTGGGATATAGGACTTATTGTATTAAATTCGTCAAATCGAATAATTTTTGTTTATATTTCGATTACATCGATCAATTGATATATATTATATATCTTCTTTAAATTTGAAAACTTATAAATTCAACAATCACGAACAATCGCGCAACACGAGTACAAAAACTCGCAACTTCATTTTTTTTTGTAAACTATATAAGTTTGTAACGAAAATTGAATGATTAACATATTTACTGGCAGTTGAGCTTCTTTGTGTATGGAGGATATAATAATGAACGACCTCGCCATAACGTGGCTGTACAACGGTAAAAAATAAAGTTTAGCCTAGGTATAAAAAAAAATTTAGTCCATTGTGATATAGTATTTTATATTGTTTAGTAGGGTTTTTTTCTACTATTCACGTCATATTTTATTATCCTGTCTAACTGAAATAAGGTATGACGTTTTTCTGCGAAATAATTATGTCCCGTGATGCGGTAGTGCGCACGATTTTATACAATAAAGAATGATAAATCCAAAAAAATATAATGCCAAAACAATTATATTTTGGAGGACATATATCACATAATTAATTTTTTTTTAATTTTATACACTTGAAGCGTGAAAACACTTTGCTTATTTGTATTTAATTGGAAGCGCTATACTTATACAACTATAATTATATATATTATAATTGTAAATACAGGAACTTTAAGGATTATTTCAATGGGTGATGCAAACGCTAATAAACGGCCATATATATATACGACATGCGAATCGACAGCTCGATCTACATTATAGCATACAAAATTTATTACTTCATTGTTAATTAATGATATATATATATAATAAATTAAAAAAAAAAAACAAAAAAAATGAGTCGGAATGATTTAATATCTATGTACGATATATATATATATATATATATATATATATATATATATATATATATAAACATATCTTTGTCAATTAAATGTAGATAAATCATCATGGCAAGATTTCATTATAATAATTTATTTACAAATTGTAATTTAGATAAGATTGAGATGTATTTTATACCAAAACGATATGTATAATAATAATGCGCAATGCCAAAGCAAAGCATTGGAATATCAGTTTTTAATTATTAGTAATAGTTAGAAAGCCTTTTGTTATTTATTTATACCACTTTCAGAAGATAATAAAAATAAATATTAAAAATTATATATATATATATATATATATATATATATATATATATATATATATATATAATATGTATAGAAAAAGCTAATTTTCTTTCTCGGGATTTTTATTATTTTATACATATATTTTGTAAAAACAAGAGCAAACTCATTATTGGTAAATTCTGATGCAAATTATACGATTTTTACTTTTTAAAAGAATTACAACGTGAATTGGGACTTATATTTATTCGCCTCTGTGATGCCGTTAGAATAATTTAGTCTCGAATAACGGTTATTCTATAAGTATACAGTAATTAAATATTGACAATGTTCACGTAAAACATCGTTCGACTTGCAGAAATCACAGCAGCGAAGCTATAAGATCATTGGAGAAGTCGCTTAATGTATATATATATATATATGTATATATGTATATATATATATATATATATATATATATATATATATATATATATATATATATCCAGTGTACAGTTACGAGCTAAAAATCAGATGACTCGCCTACTCAATAAATGTAATCATAATTAATCCAACGATTATAATCCTATTAATGTAATTGCAAAACTGGAAATGACCATGTGAACATTCTTCAAAATTTAGTACTTATCTTAATCAAGAGCAGAATTTTATAGTTACAAAAAAGTTAAATAAGATCCAGAGAATCTTGATGTTATTTTGTTATATATTATACGCTACTATGTATACCAAATACAACTCTATATATGTATTGATATAATCAATTTAAATTTACTTCCCTTTTCACGTAGAAAAGCACAACAATAATTTTGGCCTATTTTTTTTATCAAAATTAAGTCATGAATTACAAGCGCAACTACATACTTGCAATTCACTGTTTTAATAACATCAGACGAACAGCTGTTACACTGCATACATTAATATATCGATTTAAGAAAATGTTTTGTATATCAACTTTGGGAAGCTTTTAATACAAACACTATACAAATGCAATAGGGCAAATAACTGTAACGCGGAGAATAGAAAATCCCATATTAAAAAATAATTCAACTTCTGCAGATATTAATTAACAATAAGGAGTAAACAAAATTTTAAAAGAATCATTTGCAACGAAAAATCTTTTTGTCATTTATAAATCTAAATCACCAGTTATAGGAATAAAGAAAAATATATATGATTTCGTTGATAAAAATAAATTTAAATTCGTTGAAATTAAAGTTTTTTTTCAAATTAAGCGCCGACATTGATCAACGAACAAAATGTAAAGAGGTACGCACGCGCAAAGCGAAAGAGAGAGAGAGAGAAAGAGTGAGAGAGGGGGGGGAGAGAGAGAGAAGTGGCGCGCGCATGTAGCGTGCACAAGAGAAGAAAAAGATGAAGACGAATGGAGACGTGGCAACGCCGCTAACGCAGCAAATTCAGCTACGTTACAGTCTAAAGTCTTGGCCTCTCAGAGTCTCTGCCTTTATTTGCGCTGAGGCTGAGCTTACGTATATACATTTTTCGCATAAAATTATACATGCAGAAACGTTTTTGTATTATATTATTCATAAAAGGCACATCGTTCCACAGGCACACTAGTGTAATTACGCCTATACTATACGCTGCGCGCGATATAAACAATTAGGTAAGGGCGGGCAGACGCATATTTACCAAAAAAACGGAGCCACCATCTCTCGGCCCTCACAGGTACTGCTGATAATAAAAAGCTGTAAACATATATACTTACACAGGCAGGCAGAATAAGCTACATCAGGCTCTGCGCCGTACTCTGTGTACGCGTTTGTGTGAGACTAGCGACTATATAGAGATCTCGCGCAAATTTATATTAACGAGATATATATACGTATATGTATATATAATCCATTGCCATTCATTAAACAAACCAGAACGAAATGTATATATATATACCAATTGCACAGGGGATTGATATTATATATACGCAAAAAGTTTCGATATTATAAAGTACGACAGGCAGTCAGCAGCAGCAGCAGCAGCAGCAGCCATTGTCGTCCCAGCAGAGGAACAGAAAAGAAGAGGTGTAATATTGCAGAGTTATTATATATATCTATGTATATATATATATTTCTTCCTCTTTCTCTCTTCACTCTGTAATCTGTATATTATATATCCCGCTCTCTTTGGTGTGTATACACGCTTTATAATACATATCCAAAACAGTGTGGATCTCTGCGCTAATTTATTGCTCTCGTGTGACTTATATAAAATTGCCCGAAGAGGGGGCAATGTATATAGATAATACACACATACTCACGCATATATGCACGCATACATACATATATTCACTTGTTTAAAAGCCGTAATACAAAAAGAGAACGACACCTCATACCAGGCGACGGGCCTCTGATATATAATCAAATAAGAAAGTATATACAACACATTTATACGCAAGCAGCCGTGGAACTGTCGTATTATCTCTTAGTGCAATAGAGTCTCCAAGCTCAATTGCAGCTCGGCAAAAGAGGCAAGAATCAAGCTATATACAGCTGCAGCAGCATCATCAGCGTATCGCGGACGTACAGAGGGAGAGAGCACGAAAGAAAGGGAAAACGATTAAGGGAGAGAGAGCTAGAGGGGGAGAGAGCGAGAGAGAGAGAGAGAGAGAGAGAGAAGAGTGAGACGGAGAGTCAGAAGGAGAAAAAAGGAGTATAGATTACAAATACAATTTACCACGCACGAGTCGCACGACGCGGGGACGGGACTCGGCCGACCAGTCGTAGCGCAGCGAAGCTCTCGCGCGGTCAGCAGACGACGAGGACTACGAGATATCGTGGGGAGGAAAAAAAAGGTGTATTAATATTATATAGAGACGCTGGTGTGGTGTGCGTTCTCCTAACTGACACGATATTATAGCAGTCTAGCAGCTAGGTCCCACACAACGCGTAGTCGTCGAGCTGATTAAAACGCACACTTGGTCGATCATCGTCATCCCCACCCACGTCACACACGCGCGCGCGCGCGCACGCACATACACATTTTAACATTAATATATCTACAATACGTGAAAAAACCAATGCCAAACATCAGAGGAGGAGCACCTGCCCTCTCTTTCTTTTGCTGGCCATATCATTTAGGTTTGAATACACTCCGAGGTCCAAATGTGCTGTATTACAAGTATTAGCATGGGACAACTTCTCGGTTGAAAGGCAGAGAAGAGATTGAGCTCGAGAGGCAGTGATACGCTATCAAATCGAATTATATATAATAATAACAGAAGGGCTGGATAAAAACAGTCGCGGGCGCGCGTGTGCAGTGTGCCTCCCCCGACCCCACCATCGCAGGTGCAGAGATACTTATCAACAACAGTAGCAGCAGCAGCCGAAAGAGAAAGAAAGTGAGAGAGAGAGAGAGAGAGAGAGAGAGAGAGAGAGAGAAATACACATAATACGTTTACACGATCATCACACACATAATAGAGGAAGGGAGAGAGAAAGAGAAAGATAGAGAGCAAACACGGATTGCAGAGCTTTCGAGAAGAGATAGGGTGTGTGTGTTGTTGCGTAAAGGGAGCACACGACTGAGAGCTAGCGAGAAAAAAGCACTACTGTGCAGTGCGGAGAGAAAGGAAAGGGGGAAAAGGTAGCGTATCACCTCGTGGTCTGCGTTATATTAGCAACAACGAGGGGGAGAGAGAGAGTGAGCGCGCGAGCGATAACTATCCCTCCCTCTTGGTTAAAGCCCCCTCCTCTTTTTATATATCTCTATCTCTCTCTCTTTCACTCTACTCAAAAGTCCTGGGTAAAGTGGCAAGGCTCTACAATTGCACACGGGCATGGTATACTTGACGGGTACTTGGGGCATGGGAGAGGCTGAAACACAGTGCCGCAGTGCCAACGATTGCTCGTCCCCCGTAGCCACAACCTTCCGCCATCAGGACCACGATGAAGAAGTCGCTCTGCACCCGCTCAAAAATCAGGTGAGTGATCTCTCTCTCTCTCTCTCTCTCTCTCTCTCTCTCTCTTATTCTTACGCTTTCTGCGATATCGATGATATGCATGCAGCAGCTTCTCCCTTTTTGGTCTATGACATATAAATACACACATGTGTGTATGTATATATATATATATATATATATATATATATATATATATATATATATTATTGTGAGCGGGGAAAATATTAGACATTCAAGAATGTATTTCAATTTGTGCAACTTTATCAGCCACATTTTTTACATTCGTGTCGCAATGCTGGATCATTGTAAAAATCAATAAAACTTTAAAGAAATAAAAAAAAAGAGGATGGCATGTGTATTATGTGATTGTTTTTAACATCGGGCTCGCTTTGTGCAGCGACTGCGCCTTTCATTCTCTATGAGCACTGCGCAAGCAGTGTTTAATGCTCGCACGAGGTTCCTTCTGCATTTAGTTTACACCGTCTTTTTTGCGCTGGCATTCTCTCTCTCTCTCTCTCTCTCTCTCTCTCTCTCTCTCTCTCTCTCTCTCTCTCTCTCTCTTTCTCCATGTCTTTTTCTTTCGTTCTTTATCTCACATTCTGTTTACATACACATAGACTTTGTTTGATAACGATTCTGCTCCCGTATACGATTGGACGATGCTCGTCAGCTCGTGTAGTACGCGTTTCTTTGGCGTCTGCTCCGCGGCCACGCGGACTCGCGCGGGGTCGTCTGCTTTAAATCTTTAATGGACACAAAAAGAATATGCACGTGTACGTGCATAAAGAGTGAGAGAGCGGGGAGAATAGTTTCTGCTAGTAGTTGCTTATATATTATAAGCTCTATTGCAAGTATAGAGCGAAAGAAAGAAAAATATAACTAAATACGGACAGCGCGGCGCGTGTCATATGTGCACACACACACACACACGCACGCACGCACGCACGCACGCACGCACGCACACACATATATAAACAGGCTAAGTGCTTTTTTTTATAATGCATCGATTTGAAATTATTACTAATTTTTGATTGCACGGTTTTTTGAAATAGTTTTTTTTATTCGATATTTATGTGCCAGGTTGGAGGTCACACGCGCTTATTGCTGCTCAATCAGAATACTATTTGCAAACCGCTGAACTGCAGGGAGCTCGACTTTTACAGGAACATTCCACAAGATATACAAATGTTTGTCCCTAAATTTAAAGGTAAGCCAATGTTCTAATATTAGTTTCATCACGGTGCTTATAGATAAGGTATACCAAGAACGATTCACGATGATTTTTTATTTATAAAATATATCTAGGATATAAGATTATTTTTTGTGGACGTATTAGAGAACTAAGGATATATTTCATCGATGCGTCATTAATTGTTTTATTTCGGCGACGCGCGACCAATGAAGGCATCGTTTATCAATATTCAATTAATGTGGAAAAATTAAAACAATATTCAATTATAACTTTGTTAATTTTTTTTTATGTTTATACCTGCAAAGATATGTGTATTAATTCTCTATAATAGTTGCAGTGTTGGGTACTTAAAAATTAACACTTTTCTTTCTAGTAGTTATTTTTTCATAATGATTCCTTTTATCAACCCTGGTAAATGACTAACCGTCCCTTTAGACAAAGAATAAGATAAAAGAAAAAACTAAAAGATAAACTACATAAATGAAGAAATTAGGAAAATTTTTAATTTTCTTTTTATTTATCCACATTAAATTTTATGAAAAAGAAACGCGTTAAGTGCATGAAATAGAAAAAAGAAAAACTCACGTAGCGCTTCATTGTAAAAAGCCATGTGTAAAATACGTTGTTGAAATACATGTCCTTACTCCTCTAACCCGACCGTTTGTTTATTAATGTTATTTGAAAGTGTGTGTTTTTATGCTTCTGTGTAATTGAAGCCTCTTCCGTGTTGGTATTTTTTCATTTTAATTTACAATCGAGCGCGATAAAACGCGCTGTTACATATGTTTCATTGATTGTAATGAAAATTCTGCAATTAAGATATTTGCATCGTCTAATTTTTCTTTAAGTTTATATTGAGATTAATATTTTTCTTTTACATTTTATTAAATCTATTATCGTATACGTTAATAAGAGAAATTAAGTATATACTGAATGATAAACATAGTAGATATAATTGTTATCCCAGTGCAACATACTCGATGACGTTTTGCGCCACCGTTTTCGTCATTCATGTTTATATGCAATGTTATTTCCGTAGTCCCGATTTGTCAGTTTTAAGCACTCCCATTTATAAATATCATTGATACATATACATAAAAAGTAATTGAAGTAAAAAATAATAAATATAAGTAAATCATAATTACACTTAGATTAGTTTATTTTACTTTTTCCATTAGTAAAACTGTTATCAATCGATTAGAAAAACGTTCCATTATTATATTTGTTTATAAGTCAATATGCTACCTGTATTTATTCAAACTTAACAGTCATCTTAGGAATTAATATGAACATTCATTAATATTATCGATAAAGCTCCTTTCATGCAATTTTTTTTTTTTTTTTTAATTATAATTATTACTTAATACTTACTTAAGTTACATAGTGTAGAGAATTGAATTTATTACTTTTTAAGTTTATCATACTAAAATTTAGATAGTTAATTTATAATTCAATATTATCTTCGAATCATCAATGCTAAATGAAAAGACATGTACCTTTATGATTTCAAGTTTATCGATCGCATAACTAAAAATACCATATGAATATTTCAATTAAACAGTTTTATTAAAAATTTTAACAACTTTGATAAGCATCCAGTTTTTACTAAAAGAGTTTGTAATATTTATTCATTTTATAAAGTGTAAGCGTAAATTGTTTACAAGCAATTGTTAACTTCAATTCAAATTTTACTGTTAAATATATAGACTGTGAATCTCAATAAAAAGTTTATATTTATATTATCTTACTGTTTATAAGAGCATAGCAAGTGAAAGAAATTGCTGAAAGTATGTTGCACAGATTTTATTGCCAAAGCCTCTGTATAATAAAAATTAGTAATTTCTTTCCAATTAATTTTGCTGATAATTCACCTGGACTTTTTATTGAATATTGTGCACAATGAAAGGCTTTCATTTAATTTTGAATTTTTGAAAATGACACAATCTTAGAAAAGCACAAATTTCCACAAATAATTTGAATTGAAAGTTTTTAAGTGATCTACTGATTTTGTAATAAGCAAATTCTATCCTTCAATCAAGATGTACATCTTTTATATGAACAGAGCGCGTTTTATATAGGGAATTGTTAAAGAAACGACTTTAGGGACTGTGCTCGCTAAATTGGGGACATGATAACTCAAAATGTGAACAATGAATGCATCAAATCGCGCATGTTTGATGATTGTCTAGAAAAACAACCTTTTCTTTCAAGTATCCCCAGAGCCAATAAGTCACAAGGATACGTGTCTGGGAATCGAGGCATGGCCTGCTCGCAGACTCACTAGTGCCCTGAACACATTCCATTTGCTTCTCCTTGGCCAATGCTCGGGGTTTGTATTTTGTTGCTGATCATCAATATATTCCGCTCGGAGGTGAAAACTCTCCGAACAGACATATATATCAGAATTGTTCTCGATTCAGGCAAATTTCTGATAAAAATAAAAAAAATATAGAGAAATAAAACAATCTGCCTGTTACTTTATTAATAGCGCTATTTCAGTCAGCATAATATTACTAGTTGTTACACAAACATATGAATGATTTTATTTTATATGCAGTGCTTAAAAGAGACATTATATATTCGCATCCTCATTGTTAAAATATGTTATGTTGAAAAGGTTCTCTTTCCTTTATTAATTATAAATCATTTACAATCTATGAAAGATTTAATTTTCTGTTGCCTATGGTGAGAACAATTCTAGCTCAAGGTACAACATTTAAAGAAAAATTATAAAATATGAACAGGAAAGACTGAGGGTGAAAAATATTAATTTTAGTTATGTTGCATGGCAAAAAAAGTCAAGTCACGTGCTCATATTAATCAATTTTCACTATACCAAATTATGGAAGTTTACACATTTAAAAAAACTAATAATTATAATTAATGTAATTTTTTATTTTAAGACATAATTTTCTTTCTTTCTTTTTTATTTCTATATATTCCTACATTTATTATTATAGGATTGAGGATACAAAATAACTTGTGAATTAGTCATCATTTTGTGTAACAATTTGATTTATGTTTTGTCTGAAATGCAGGCTCTTTAATTTAATTTTGATAATTATACGCATATATATATGAAGTTTTATGCATATATATGCATATAAGTAAACGAATGTATTTGTACATATACACATGTATATAGATTTAAAACGCGCGTCGGTTTGATTGAAGATATTTTATATATTAATCGAGTGTAGACGGAGTCGCACGCGACTTGCCTATACTATAACAATGCATCCCTAAGATTGCACGAGCTTATCCTCGCTTGCTGGTGTTACAGGTGTTATGCAGGCTTCCAGCAGTGGCGAGGTCAAACTTGAGAAACGCTACAGTCCGAGTTTTAGAGACCCAGATGTCAGATCGGGGAAGAGTTCCACAAAAAGGAAACGAGATGATGTATTAAGGTAAAGGAAGTTCAATTTTCTTTTAATAAATATATATATATATATATTTATGCTTAATTTTGTTTTAAACGAAAATTTCGAAAACAAATGATAATATGAGAAATTGTTAAAAATAAATAGTGAATTCATTCTAGATAAGCCAAGAACTAAAATTACAATTCCTTTCTATAAATATAGCAACTAAGATGTTATATAGTAAGATTGATCTAGTTAATCTAACATTATATTATTATTATCCAATGACATAAAAAAAATATTTTACTTATAATGTAAATTGGAACTAGTATTATTACTAGTAAGTAATAAGAAAGTATAATATAATATTATTCTTTTTTGAATTAGATTAAGATGTAAAAAAACTGGTAAATACAATTGCATGTAAATATTGTAGGTTATTTGTTAATTTTAATTCTTTATAACTTAATTCATATCTTAAGAGTATATTAATGTTAGAGATAAGAATTTGTATTACGAATTACATACCAAATTTTTCTTTCAAAACATAATTTATTCATGTTCTTTTTTATGCTATTTCAGAATGAGAATTCACAGAAAAAACAGTTCAATAGACGTACTTAAGTCCGGAACGCATTTAGATTCTTCTACAAATAAACAATGTATCCTTTCAAATTAATATAATTTTTGTTTGTAGATCTTTTCACAATATTATTGGTCATAGGCGCTATAAAAAAAGGATTATCGCATCGTAATAACAACAGATTTACATTATTTGTTTAATTTTTGTTATGCTCGCCATCTTCATCACAATCGCGATTCTGCTGCGCTTATGTCATTAACGGAAAGCACAAACTTGTGAATATAGAGCGGCAATTAAGATCCTTAAAATTTAAACAATCAGATTTTTTATTACTGGAGAACATTACCTCGAGATACACACAGCCATGCATATTGGACTTAAAAATGGGAACCAGACAGTACGGAGACGACGCGTCGGCGGAGAAGCGCAGCAAACAAATTGCTAAATGCGCCGCCAGTACATCGGCTTCGCTAGGAGTTAGATTATGTGGGATGCAGGTTAGTCTCCCGTTAATGTACGTGCTTTTTCTTCTGTTTTTTTCTTTTTTTTTTTTTCTTTTAATGGCTACATTAAGATAGATTTGGAATTCGACAACTCCTTGTATAAACATTCGCTTTAATTGTAAAATCGCTTGCGCATCGGGTAGGTCTATCAAGCGGACACGGATCACTATATAAAAAGAGACAAGTATTATGGAAGGGAGCTGAATGAAGAAGGCTTCAAAGCGACGCTTTATAGATTTTTTCACAATGGCTTTTGTCTGAGAACTCCTGTTATTCAAAGAGTGATCGCGCGTTTAGAGCAACTGCGCCGCGCTATCGAGAGACAGAGTAGCTACCGGTTTTATTCTTGGTAAATATATCATCCATCCCTTTCTTCTATATTTCATTTTTCATTCTGCTTATTTAATTTTTGTACAAGAGCCAACTACTATACGGTGATTTACTATTTTTGAAATTCCATTTTACCGTTCATCAAGCACTAATTATACACTAAATTAAATTCCTTTATAAAGGCTAGATAAAATTAGCACTAAATAAATAAACTTTTGGCTTAATTAAATTTTATCTGACAATTATCGAGGAAGTAGAGGATTGATATATTGCTTTTTTTAGATCATTCGTTTTTTCTGAATGACACACACACACACACACACGCACACACTTCCACTATCCATTCATATTTCGATAAAAATTATTATTAACAAGCATGAAGATTATTTGATAAAATTTGCTTTCAACATAGTGCATTGGTTAAAAATACAATTTTTATTCCCGTTCAACTGGGGATTTTCGAAAATGACCGGGTTAAATTGAATTTTGCACGCTGTTTATGCCGGAGTATACGATTCATTACTCAAACGAGTTTCGTTCCAGTTCTCTCTTGGTGGTGTACGAGGGCTACCAGGTGCGCGCCGAGGAATCGACAGACGTCAACTTCATGGACAACATGGTGGTGACGTCGCACGGCTCGGGCGCCTGCTGCTACGACGCGGACACGAGCAACAGCTCCGCGGAGTACAACTTGCTGGTGCACGAGGAGGTCAGCCACGCGACCCTGCACCGCGGCTTCGGCGAGGCGGCCGCCCGCGGCGCCAAGAACTCCACGGGCTTCTACCCCGTGAACGAGGAGACGGTCTTCATGGAGCATCCCTCGTCCCACGGGCTGATGGGCGGCCGCTGCGTCGTCAGCCAGGGCCCCGCCGACAACTGGATGCTGTACGGCAACAGCAACAGCAGCAGCAGCAGCACGAGCAGCGGCGAGAGCGGCGACGAGTATTGCTGCGGGCAGCACACGGTCGTCAACTCCGAGGACACGAGCTCCGACCTCGACATGAGCCTGCTGCCGATCGGGCCCGACTGCCCGCTCAAGCGCAACAGGCACAGGCACCACCGGCTCAGGCTCTACGAGGAGGAGCCCGGCGAGGGAGACGACGAGGAGGACGAGGACGAGGACGACTGCACGAGCGTCACCAAGCGGTTCAAGGTCAAGGCAGCGGCGGCCTCGAGCGCTCAGCCGGGCCTCGTGCCCGGCGCGGTCGACTCCATGGTCGACGTGCGCATGATCGATTTCGCCAACGCGACCTTCGGCCACAATCACGGGGTCTCGACAGCGAGCACGGCCAATTCCACGGTGCACCACGGCCCGGACTGTGGATTTCTAACCGGGCTCGACAGTTTAAAGCGCCTCCTCCTTGAAATTCTGGCGGAGGGCTAATTAATTTAAGCGAGCAGAGAAGAATCTCAATTACTGTGCCCCCAGCCCCCCGCCGCCACAAACGCACCCGTAAACCGAAAAGTTGTGATTGCTGTTGGACGTTCTAACTACGAACGCCATGGCGCGATCTGAAATTGAATATTTTAGTGTATAATTGCCCCAGTTCGTCCTTGTAACTGCGAGCCTATGTCGGAGGAGTTGAGTACGAGAAATTCCAAGTTCGGAGAGTTAGCTGCGAGAGTGAAACGAAAAATTGATAAAGAGAGCGGGCGTAAGAGTATGAGTGCTGCGTAGACGAGAGAATGGGGGGCGGATAACGCAGGAAGAGGAGATCCGAGTTCGAATGAAGGCAATAACAAGTTTTGAGACGTACATGGAGTTTAGAGTATTAAGGAAAATATTCTTTCCAAAAGCGAATCTAGTTTACTTTTAGAAACTCTGTGCAAGGCCTATGTATATAGTCATGAAATATAATTTTAAACTACATGTTCCACGAGAATGAGCGTTCATTTTATTGTACTGAATAATACAGTGAATCATTTATGCGCGCGCGTGCGCGTTCTTCATCGTCATATCCAACGTCCACGTGTAATAAAATACATGAAATGAGAGTACGCGCAAGCGCGCGCATTTGTACATATATAAATGTAAATGTGTATAAATTATGGAACTAAACAAAATATCAAAAAATTGGTAAAGCTTATGCCAATTATTGAAAACAAAAGTCAAACTATGACGATAATTAATTGTATTATTAATTTTTAAATTATTGACCAACTTCTACGTCTCTTTTTTTATCCTCTGCTTTTCATTTCCTACTTTTAGTATGCAGAATGATAACGTCATAAAAAAAAGTTCGTTCATAGAGTCCAAAAAATTATAAATTATAAATAGACGGTCAAATCGTCTATTGATAATTAAAAATTGTAGTTATAACAAACATACAAATATCTCAAATTGTCCATAAAAGGATTTATTTAAAGTAAGGACAATTCAAATTATTTTTGCATCGTGTAATATCCTATGAAACGTGAAAATACAGCAATTAGTCTTGTTCGTACAAAACATTCAAATGATGTACAAATTGCAATATACGCTGTATTATTTACGTACGTATATAATGCATATTCACACATTTCTCCCAATTGTAATAAACAGTTACTCAGTGTGATAACCGAATATCGAAAGGAAAAAAAATATATATATATATCTCAAAGTTGTTCTTATAAAACAGGTGCGCTAGTAAAATGTTCTATAAATAGCATGTAAAATTATCATGTTGTTTTGAGTAATAAAAAAATTACTATTATACAAGTTGATTGAAAACTCATAAGATATTTTACAACATAAAACTATTATAGTTTTTACTGTAAATTCATGTTTAAAGTTCCTGCCACATTCTTTAATTTATTCTAAATTAATTTTTAGCTAAAACTGTATTATTACTATATTATTGTTTGCTTTTAAAATAAAAAAATTATACATAAAATGTTTAATGAAAGGTGAATAATGAATACATTCGATTTTTTACAATATACTTTTAATAACGAATTATACATTTTCGGTAAAACGTTTAAAATTATTTTTAATGATTTCATGATAAAAAAAATTAAATGTAAATATAGCATATTCCAATATTTGTATACAAAATACACGGGGCGGTCCTATTGGGACACATTTTTGTCACGGATGAACCATCACTGGAATACATTATTTTGTTCTTAATGCATTATTACAATAATTAACGTAGCTATTACTGCATTTTTTTAATTATAATAAAGAAAAATAGTTAACTTAAAGTCTACTCATATTCGTATTGTATCGCAATTTACTGTACCAGCCAATAATACTTTGCAAAAAGAAAATAAATAAATAAATAAAAACCAATTAATTATAAAAAGAAAAATGCAAGTGTCATTTACAGCATGTAATTCGACGTGTTTGTACTGTAGACGGAATACAAGATTGCAAGATTAAACATTCGTACTCATTTCTCATACTTTCTTGCCCTGAAACATTCTTTTTCTCAAAAATCCAGTGTAACAAAACAGATTTTTTCATTTACACTCAGAATTAACCCAACATTACATTTGTGCTTTGATAACATTTCAAAATTAGTCGATAATGAAAACTAACAACAAACTACGTACAGGTTTTCTTTGGGAAACTTGAAGTTATGCAATCAACTTTTCTCATTGATGGATTCCACAGTTGTAAACATCGACAGATTTATATCATTGACATTCTACTGAATTCAAATTCGATACATTGACGCAATTTAATAGGTTTTGCGAATTTCTAGAAAAAGCACGAATTAGTGCTAGATTCAAAATACGTTATATATTTCCGTGTATAATATAATTATATATATATATATATATATATATATATATATATATATATATATATATATATATATATTAAAAAAATTTTTTTCAATTGAATGTAAATATGATTCATTTTCAAATACTGTAAAATTGTGAGGCATATTAATGAAATTTCATAAATGTATCAAAAGATTTTTTGATAGCATATTATTATTTTATAATAAACTCGTGTAAATACTCGGTAATAAATTCAAACTAACTGCACGAACCACCATTGCAAATTGTTTTGTATCAAATCTTTACATATTTATATATAAAATGTTTTTACGGTTAAACGTAAATTAACTTATAAAGGCACATTTCTTTAACGATTTAAAAATTTGGTTAACAACGATAAAAGATACAATTATTATATGATCTGATGCAAAAACTAGTGCACCATAAATATAATGTATATTATAATTGATCACGTATATGAAAGTTGTATTTTAGTAGAAAATTCATTATGGGCAACTTTTAAAGTTACATTAATAATTACAAAATTAATAAAAGGCCAATCAAATTTTAATTTTCTTGAGTGGTATTATTTTTAAAAGTGAATTAATATAGCATTTTTTATATTAAATATAAAACTTTGAAATTAAAAATTGTACTTATGTCGACTGTTCTGAATTCAATTAATAAATATTTTTATCGGTCTTACAGTCTTTATAATATTCCGAATAATTATAAGATGATTTCATTCGATGTAGTATCTTTATTTAAAAATATGCCATTAGATTTATTTAAAGAAATTATAGAAGAAAAATGGTCAGAAATTAGCATAGTAAACAAGATAGGTACTGTATATGGAGTCATTGACATACCAATCAAATTGTCATACAAAGATTTTAGAAAAGATAATTTAAAATTACTTAAAGAGATATTCATTAACAATGATTATCCAATAGAGCTTATAGATAAAACGATTGCAGAGGGTGAGAGAGTGGATCAGATTTATAATAACACTAGAAAACGTAATATGGGAAAGAATTAGAAGTGCCTTCAAAAAGCATAATATTAAAGTTTACTTTAGAAGTTATAATAATATAAGAAAACTATTTAATAATTGTAAAGATAAGGATGATAAATGTTTGAAAACAGGAGTGGTATACAAAATAAATTGTAAAGCTTGTGACAAATATTATATTGGACAAATGGGAAGATACCTAAAATAAAGAATATATGAACATTAATATAGCTTACGAAGCACATCCGGGCTAAAAGAACATAATTTAAACTTGTTCCATTCTTTCGATTTTGAAAATGTAAATATTTTAGAACAAGGTATTAAAAATAAATATAAAAGAGAAACTATTGAAAATATTCATATTTTGAAGAATCCCAAAAATGTAAATTTAATATTAGAGTCAAGTAAATTGGATAACACTTATCATTCCTTATTAATATAAAATTTGTATTTCGCATTTAAGTTAAGGTGGGCGCCCTATAAATGTTATACCAATAAATTTGGAATGATGATGGGATATATTAAGTAGCATGCTGGGTTTTCCAATTTAGTTTAGTTTCTGAGAATGAACCGTAACCGTTCGAAATGTCGGACACCAAAGATGAATCTAAATTTAAGTTGATAGGGGCAATCAGGTTGTCCTTTACTAACATAGAATATTCTTTTTTATTATTTTCATTTTATTTATTATTTTATTTTGATTTTATTTTATTTTATTATTTGTTTTATTTCATTTTTAATTTTTAATATAATTTATTGTAGTAATAAGTTCTATTTCAGATTCTTTGGGGGTGAATATAAACAAGGACAGTCTGACTGTCATTATTTTAGCTAATATATTATATTATAAAGACTGTAAGACCGATAAAAATACTTATTAATTTAATATAAAATTTTGAAACTGACCTTTAATGCATGCACCACACATTGTCTTTACATTAATAGATAAACAAATGATGTAAGAATATAAATTCAACGAATGTAATTTTATACTGATTAAAATCAGTATAAGCAGTTACCCACAAAGTATAAGTCATTCATGCACTGTTTCAAGAACATGTAATTTATTTATATAAGTAAGTATATTAAAAGAATTCATTTAAGTAAATTATTTTTTACAAATATAATATAAATACATGTTGTAGTAAATAATATGAAAAACTATTTACGAGGATGCTGCAACAAGTTGGCAAAACAAAAAAAAATTATTTTGACGTTTTATGAAATTGTTGAGCAAAATTTTTCCTTTGTGGGTATTACAAAATATACAATTTAATACTACTAATATATTAGTAATGATTATTTGTTACAAATAAGAATATTTTAGTTCATACTTTTATGGTAAAGATATTTATATAGCCATGGTTATTTATTTTTATATAAACATATTAATAGCTTTCAATATATATTATCTTTTTGATAGAAAATTTTTTGAAGAAATAATATTATTTTTCTAAACACACTTTAATATTTTTAAATTATAAATGAGATATTCAATGCATTCATATAATATACTGTTGATGTAAATAAAATGATGCATAAAATTTTATTTAGTTAGAATTGTATAGAATATCTATTGATATTAAATAATTTTATCATCTAACAGAAGATTAAAACTCTAACTAAATTATTTTAATAATTCTGAATTATTTGAATTGTTATTGAGCCAAAGATATGTTTAGATGTGTTTTATAAACTTAATCAATGTATATATTAAACTATTTTGAATATCATCACCAACAATTGAATACTTTAAATTGGACTAAAAATATTTTAATGGATCCTGTCAATGCAAATATTGATATAAATTTTCTTTGAATAAATAATAAGAAAGATTCATTAAATTACGTTGAAAAAAATTATTTCTAATATATACAGATAATCACTTATTTCCTTCTGTTAGCACTTAGCTCATGTTTGCATTGGTTTTTCAATACATGTACCTCACACTTTAACCGTCGTTGTCTGCAGCCATCTGGTAATGATAACGTCGCAGAGCGGATAATTTTAATCGTTCAGTCTCTAAAGCTTGTTCCAATTCCAGAACACGTACTTGGGCTTCCATTTCTAATCTCTTAGCTTGATGTAAACTTAATCCAGAAATATCCATATCTTCTACAACATATAAAAAAAATTTAATTTAGAAAACAATAAACTTTATTAAATAATAGAAAATAGAAAAAAGTTAAAAATAAAATATTAACTGCATATTCTAAACTTTTTTTATTTTCAAAATTAACTATTTTGGATTTAATATGTGTTTTTAAAAATAGTAAAAATTGTTTTGTACAACATTAAATGTATAAAAAATTTAGAAATATTTAATGTATCAGATTTCATAAGTATTTTATCGGTCCTGTAATGTACAATTTTGAGAATATATGCTGTTGATGCTAATAGTGAAGTTTTATATTGATTACCATACAGGGATATATTAAAAATTAATAAAAAATTTACCGTTATCTTCAATAAGTTGACTACAACTTTTGGCAGTTGCAACGACACCTCCCGTCGCTTGTGTGACTAAACGAGAAGCTTCAGAAAGTGCCGATAGATTACTACTGGTTCGTTCAGCTTTAACTCTGCTAGCAACAACTAATTGAGCAGTCGAAGCAGCTATACCCTGAGAGGCCACAACCAGCTGTTCAAATTTTCCATTTCCAGAAACGACCTTATCTGCAGCTTCTCTATAGAATAATGAATTAAAATGTCATTTATTATCATTGCTTTGCAGTTTAATTATATAATTATAAAATAAATAATTAATTATCGAAATTGAACTTAATTAAATACTCTGAAGATGTGGATTCAATACTTTTTAACTTTTTTCATATATATAGAATATTGAAATAAATAAATTATTTGTAAGAATTAAATATAATTATACAATTTATTATAGTTTTTAAAATTATAAATACATTAAGCATTTAACTTTAAAATGACAAAAATAATTTCATGAGTTTTATATACAAAATACTTACAACAAAAAATTTGCTCCCATTGCAATAGCTTTGGCAGCTGAAATTAAACCTTCTGACCACTGATGGTTACGTTTGTAGAATTCATTGTTTGAGGCAGTTCCTTTACCTTGCGCAACAATTTCCATTTGTAAAAGTCTAGATTTTTTTACTAAGTTTCTAATGGTCATCATTAATTCCGTGCATGAATCCAAAATTTTGCCGTTTACTTCTAACTTTACTCCTGAATCTGCTGCGCGTGATTTATCTAACATTTCCTGTAAAAAATAATATAATTAAAAACATATAAATTAAAATCTAATGTGGAACAAATTATCCCCTAGTTATTAATTCATAAGTTAACGCTAAATCGAATGAAAAATCTAAAAGTGTTTCAAAATTAATAGTTAACTAATAATAAATTTCTTGAACTGATAGATTTTAGAGTATCAAAATAAATATTAATACAAATTATTCTTTAGCATAGCAAATTATAGATTCTAAATGATATGAGAAATAATATTAAAGGATTTAAAAATGAGTAGTATTAGGAAAAATACATTCTTCTAAATATACATCATCAGAATATTTTAATGAATTTATTTTTTAAAACAAATCTTCATACTCAATGTAAATATTCATTACATCGCTGAATTATATATACCTTAATTCTTGCTGCAGCTTCTTCAATAGCTTTATCCATGCCCATCAATTCATTTTCGACTAAATCGCCAATTACTTCAGCATTACCTGCTTTAGATAAAGAATCTGCAAGATTTGAAATTTTTTCTAGTTGTTTTCTTACAACTTGAACTTGATCTGTAGTTGAAGCAGATTTTTCTTTCATATAACTTATCATAATCAATCCTTGAGATCCTAATTGCTTGCATTCATCCGTCAATTCTATGGACAAATATATGGCCATTAATAAATCAATACTAAAATTACATTACAGCATTTCAAATTTTAGGATCAGATTGTAGACGTAAAATTGTAGTAAAAGTGAAAATTTATTATATATTTATGTTTATTTCATTAAATAATTATTTTTATTAATAATAAAAGTAAATTAAATTGATTAAAAATGAAATAAAATTAATTAAAATAAAAAATTTATTATATTTAAAATGCTTGCAGTTGCAATTTCTAATAATTTTTAAATAATAAAATTAGTAATAAATTATTATATACGTAAAAGAAATTTTTAAAATACTTTTTAAAAGTAGTGTAAGACTTCAATCAATATAGTTTTAAAAATAAAATTCATGTGAAGAAAATTTCAATGTTCTTTAATTATATAATTATTTATTGTAACAACTATAGGATTCTTCGTGACATTAAATTCTTTGTAATATTACTAATAAGGTTAGCTTCAACGTTAAACTATTTAGTTTTTTAACATAAATATTAACTTTTTATTTTACAGAGTAGCCATTGTATATTTAGGATTTAAAATGCTTTAATAATATATTATTAACTTTATTAATAATTAATTAAGTATTTAATATAATTAATCAATGAAATCAAAGTCACTTACTATCTCCGAAAGAGATATCCTTTGATGTATTTGAAGTAAATTTAGCCTGCATTAAATATGTAGCAAGAGTATATGCAGTATGAATGGCATTGCGTATTAATTGTGCTTTCTGAGATGTATCTATTACATAACTGTTGTATGCTGCGCTTAAATTATTTAATGCTTCATCTGTAGGCTTAACAAGACTATCAAGATAATCAGGTGTGCAAGTAACTGCAGACACTGCTGGATTGTCAACAACATGCATTGCATTTTGCAGAATGGATTCTGCTTCAGACAAACATACCACTAAAATATTAATAAATTATAGCTTAAGTAAAAACTTTTGAATGGATATTTAAATTTCAATAGACAGTTATGCCTTTTTATATTGTATTAGAGGCATCATTGACTTACAAAGTAAATCGTACAAGGCCGCGTCAGAGTCAGCTTTCACTTGCGCGAGAGATCGTTCAGCCTCCAACTGCATGTTAGTCATTTTCATTTCTAATTCTTCTTTCTGTGATGTCAAGTCGTGTAATTCTCCCTCTACAGAAGTTTTTTCAGACGTAATAAAATCAATTTTCGCTAAGAGACTCTGAAATTTTTATTTTTTATTTAATCAATTGTAGATTTTATTGCAATAATTTAATTACATGCAAATATAATAATACCAAGTTTTCTGTTTTTGCCGCATCAAATTCTTTTCTAACTTCTTCTAAATCAGATCGCGCTTGAATAACTCTTTGAGCTTCCTGTTCAACTGTTGTTTGGCCTTGAATTTGTTCTTCAAGTCGTTGTTCAGCTTCCTGAACTCGTCTTTCAGATTGATCTAATTTTAATTTGATATTTCCCAATTGCTTATCAACTTCAGCTTTCTAAAACACCATGAGATATGAAAAATTAAACAATCAGAAAGATAGAGATATTCTAATCAATAAAATCAATTAATACCTTTCTGATTAAATTAATATGTTCTTCTCTTAATTTAGCATATACATCTTTAAGTTTTTGAAATTTTTCTTCCAGTATTTTACTTTTTTCTAAAAAGAAAATGTTTTGATTTTTACATAATTCTTTTTAAAAATATTGTTTTTTTATTTTTATACCTTCAGCTGCAGTGTACTGTAATTTTAATTCCTCTTTCTGTTTTGACAACTCTTGAGTAGATTGCTTTTCTTGGAGGATTTCATTTCCCTATAATCAAAATTATTTTAAGAATGAAAATTGATTAAGTTTTTAAAATTTTAATAAATTATTTTATACTTTAGCTGATAATATTGATTCAAGTTCTAAGATTCGAGTTTTTAAATCTCCAGTAATATGTTGATGTTCAGTTACTAAACGTTGTAATTCTTGACGTTGTCTCGAATTTTCTTGATGAAAGTGTTCAATCAGATTATCTCTAAAATTCATATAATATAAATATAGAAGTATATATAGGTATTTATTATTGATGTAATTAAGCTGATATACTCTATAAAATGTAGAAATACCTTTCTACCAAGGCATCTGGTGAACTAGAGCCATTATGAACAGTCTCTGCTTGGTCTCCTGGTAGTGAACTTGTATCAGATGTATCAATTAATGCTCCTTCAGTATCAATAGGTTCTTCGGGTGGCAATACAACTACTGGTGTTACATATGCTCCTAATTCAGATTGTATCAAAAAGTTAGGTGGATTCTAGTAACAATAAGAGTAAAATATTATTCATTATTAAAAACATTATTGTATATGATAAATAAATATCTGTCTTAATCTATAAAGTAAAATCATATTATTTTTTGTCATATATATTTACCTCAGGCAATGTTGGTATTGTAATGAGATGTTTAAAATAGTGCATATGCATAACTGTATTATAAAAACTTTTTAAATCTCTAAATTGTTTAAGAAACCGCTCTCGATGACCAGCTAATGTATCAGCAGGAAGAGCACTATGTAGTTTAAAAAGCATTTTTACACAATAATCATACAGTTGTGATGCATCTTGAACACATGGAATTAAAGGAGCAAGGCGACATTGTCCACATGGAGTCATTGAATTAGAACGTGATAAATCAAGAGAACCAAACACTGAAATTTGAAAATTTGTACAAGAGTTTACTAAACTATATATACGACTATAACTATATATTTACCTGCTTGCTGTAAATTAAGAATATCATCCATATAGTCAAACATTTCTACTGTCATTTGAAAGCTGCAAAGATATAAAATATATAAAATACTGTTCTTAATAAATGATTGTTGCACTCGTATAAATAAGACATACTAAATATTAACATCATTTTCACCAATAGCTTCAAGCTCTTCTGGACTAACTTGAAGGTTACCTGGCATCTGAGGATTGCGATTATGAAAGTCTAATTTAGTTATTAATAAACGTATGTACAAATGTATTAAGCGACCATATTCATCTCTTAAATGCTGCCAGAGTTTGCCAATATCCTCCAACTTTCCTCGGTGACGTTGGGAATCTGATATAACGCGAGGATGACCCTCACGTAGTATTTTATGTAAAACATGGCAAAACTTCCATGCTACAATTCGATTTTCTTGTAATTGTTGACGTAAAATATACGTCCAAAAAATAGTACCACCTTTTTCTTGGTATGTACCAATGATTGCAACTATTATATCATTAAGGAAACATTATAATCTATACATTTTATAATTACACTTCAATATAATTGATATTTAATTACTATATGTATTTAATATAAAATTTAAAAAGGATACTGCGCACATGTTTTTCTTTTACTCTTGTTTCAGAAGGATTTACAGCTTTTGCAATACTAGTACTCTACAAAAAGGTAATAATGTTCCATTTAAATACAAAGTATTGTTATATAAATTCTTCTATTAATTGCAATATTCATAGAATCTATATCATAATTTATTCCAATCAAACTCACCAGTTGATGAATTTGCTTCTCATTAAATGGTAATATAGACATGTTAGTGATGTAATATGCCAACAAAAGTTATGATAAAATAAACAATAGAGTTTAGTGATAATTGGTAGATTAGAGCACATAACAATGTCTTGACATTCGCTTGTAAATTCCTCACCCCAGTTTTCTATAATTCTGCCTCAAGAGTTATTTTTCTGGCATGCATTATCTGTAAAGCTAATTATTACAAAAACAAAATAAAAATAAAATTATAGATTGTTTATTAACAAAACAAATGAAGACTAAAATCAACAAATACACAATTAAACAAATACCTTATACCGTATTAAAAAATATATTTTTTAAAAATTAAAATTGGTACTACATTAAATTATTAATTATTAAAAAATCCACAGTACTGAGTCATTAAAGTTAAATGGAACATTTGTCAATTTAATATGCATCATTATTTAATTTATTATTAAAATTTAATAATATAAAAAATATTGATCAGTGTATAAAAAATTATTAAAAAATTTTTCCAGTATAAATTTAATATAACAAGCAATAAATGACAGAAAGGTGTGTTCCAAGGTTTTTTAGACTGCAATCACCTATAGAAAGCAAAAATGCAAAACTGGCCAATCTCAAGAAAGTATATATGTATTCCAAAGGAAAATCAAGCTTGCCTCGAGCGCTGTGTGATTAATATCAGGTGAATATATGTATATTTCTATTTTCTACAAAATTAAATTCCCAAACATCGTACTCTTTCTTCAATTACGAAGAAAAAGTAGCACCACCCATGCAGTTGAGCGCCCATTCGTAAAAAAAAAAAAAAAAAAAATACAGAAGGAGCAAAAATAAACATCGTCATTACGCTACCTGGAACTTCTCGAAGTGTTCTCGTTCCAAACCAAAATTAGCCTTCCTTTGTTGAAGTGCTCGTGGCAAAGATAAGGAAGCCATATCCAAGAGCGGAATTTAATAATCTTTATTATATATCTTCAATCGGTTTGTAAAGTTTGTTCGTCTCGCGTTGTCGAGTCCACTGCCTTTCTGACGTTATATATATTTATCACATCACGTATAATATCAGCACGTTATACACGAACCGTCCGGCCGCGGCTCCAAATTGAAAGAGCATTGGCTCCGCTATCGCGCATATACGTGCGGACTGCAGCCTATTATGCACACTAGTGCAATAATAAACACAGCCTAATACCTATATACAAATGCAGAGTAAGGGAATAGGAATAATAATAATGTAAGCGCGCTGTACTGCTGCGCGGCACGGGCGGCGAGAAAAAAAAATCACAATGCTGCGCTGAATAGGTGTATAATGTACCTATATAACACTTTACAACACATAATAGTAGCGGAGAGAAAGCGGGCGTTGGATCGTTGGATGCGGGAAAAACAGCGCGCTGAACCGCTTACGCACGATGCAGAACAGAATACACTGGCGAACCGAGCAGGCAATTCACGCTGCTCTACTATAGCTGACTATAGTCTACTTATACTTTCTATACACACCTATATATCTGTATATATACTGTGTATACGTTTTGTTCCGTCCGCAAAAGAGCATGAATGGATCGCTGATCGCACAAATACGCACGCACGGATGCATATATTATTTTATATATACATACTACACACATCAGACGATCGGACTACAGTGGCGCAATGACGTGTCAACATCCGCGATCTGCCGAGTGCCGACTGCTGTTACCTCTGCTGCTACCCAGTTTCTCTCTCTCTCTCTCTCTCTTTCTCTGTCTTCCACTCCTTCTCCCTCCTCTCTCTCTCTCTCTCTCTCTCTCTCTCTCTCTCTCTCTCTCTCGCTCTCTCTCGCTCTCTTTCTCTTTCTTTTTCTCTTCAATATTCGTATCTGCTCATATATAATAATCTGTCTCTTTCCTGAAGCAGCAGCTGCGAGTTTATATTTTTTCTGGTTCTGCCTGCTACATTCGTTCTCTTCCTGTCTTTATAATATATATGCTTTCTTCCTGCTTTCTTCCGTTGAATTAAATTCACCAAAAGGCGTTTCTGAATTATGCAATATTAAGCAGCCTATGCCTAAAACTAAGACAAGATTATAGAGCTATTAAACGTGCTATTCCAATAAAAATCTCTCCAATAATAATGACTGGATTTTAAAAAGAATGACGAATACAGCAGAGCGAATTTCTAAAAGTTGGAGATTAAGAGAGAGGGAGAGGGAGAGAGAGAGAGAGAGAGAGAGAGAGAGAGAGAGAGAGAGAGAGAGAGAGAGGAGAGAATAGTGAGAGGGAAGCAGGTTAATATTAGAAAATATTAGAAAATATATTAGTGCATTGCGTGGGCGACAATGTCACTTTTACTAGCCTCAGTCGCAAATTTATCGATAATTTTCTCGATAGATTATCCGGCTGCATTTGCGCAAACAACTTAAGTTTTTAATAATTATGCACTATCGATATATTTCGTCATAGATGCGAATTTATTTTTGTTTATATAATTTATAAAAACTATATATGCGTTGGCTATTGTTACACGAAATTTAAACAACAGTAAGAATAATATATTTTAACGAGTACATGAAGAACTATATAATTATATACGCATTTCAAAATATTGTGAAATATATATAATTTAATTAAAAAAATAAAAAAATTACGTTTTTTTTCAATGTTATATTAAAATAATCAAATCGCAAAGAACCGTTATGGCAATTTTTTTAATTTTCACAGGAAGGATAATCTTTATAGGCAGGTATCGCATTATTGTTCTGCGGTATAAATATCAATGAATTTACAAGTTGTTGTTTAAATTCAACAGTATATCAACGTATATACGTATTAATATCCAACTAAAGCTCTTCCTGTTGTGATACGAAATCGTTTTGTACCGAAAGATGAGTCAATATCAGCACGAGTGACAATATTATTAAACGAATGATCTTAACAAGTATTTAAAAATTTCTGATTTACAAGCAGAAAATACCAAGTAGCATTTATAGGTTCCTATTCATATTTTAAAGACGGATTTTTGTCTGCATTGTGCGAAAGAACTGTTATTACATAATTATATGTAAAAAAATGACTGCTCTGTAAAGTTTGATAGGACTTTTTTGACACTTTCTTATTTAAAACTTATTAAAATTTTGAAATTATGAACGCCGCTAAAATTTTCGTGTCGATATACTCGTCAAAAAGTCAAAAAAATTTTATACACAAAATCAATTTATGTTAGCTAAAAATTTTTTAAAAAATCGAAATTGATTGGTAAGTAAAATTGTATATTTTGATGAAACTCTTTGGAATTAATAAAAGTTTCAAATTATTCAAGAAGCAAAGAAAAGCAAAAAAAGTGTTACAGCGTGGAGAGGGGACGAATTAAAATTTTATTTTTAATCATACGAGAAGGACAGTTCGATATCGGCTTTTCATTAAAAAAAAATTATATTAACGCTTAGTTTATAAAAATCCTTTCCTGTATTGCATGATATGCAATACGAGAAAATAAATAATGCATTTTCATTGATTCTCCTATTGATCATTTCACTTAGCTCGAGTATTTGCCAGGTAAATATACCATAAAAACATTTTATACATTTTCTAATGTCAAATATTGCAGGAGTCTTCGTCAATTTCATGAAAATTACATTCGTAGTACTAATATATACCAGAATAATAATAATGATGAATATTCGATATTGAGCAAGTTGAACGCCTGTAAAATATTTCATTTGTGAAGTTCCATTCTTAAAGCAAAAAAAAAAAAAATAAATACATCTGCCATCTTATTTCTTTGTTCTTTTTAATATACAAAGAATTTATTTCGTACAAAAAATAAAAATTCATTGAATCCACCTAAAACAATATTTATATATTGTTGTTTATATTATTATAATAGTAAAAATTTATATTAATATAATATATTTATATATGTGCTTTTAAACGATTCGCCAATAGCTGATCCTATATACACAATTAGTATAGATCAGCGGAAGGTAGAATCTGGTAGAATTCTGGATAGAGTGACACGTGTGTAATATTAAGTAATACGCCATGATCTTTTTTGGAGATATCAGGGTCACTTACAGGTGAAGGTAGCGCCTGACTTACTTCCGCCCGAATTTTCCCACCAAAATTTCGGTTGATATCCTGTTGATACGTGTGGTCCTATAGAATATACGCGTTCGACAGTCATATAGGAATAATTGGTCGACTATACATCTAGCAAGTATAACTCCACATCCAGGGCGTGAATCGTGGTAGGTCATCCGTTCGTTCGTCTTCCCGCTGGTGGAAGTTGTCGAAACTGCATGGACACATCATATATAGAATCCAACGATATAGCTTATGCTCCTATAACCTTGCATACTATCCATAAGCTGTTATCGCTTTGCAGTACGATACTGTTGTTTGTTCATACATAATCAGGTTTCCGTTTTTTCTTTTTTAGATACAAGGACAAAACTTTTTCAAAGTCTCAATTATCATAGCGAGGCACCTTATTGCTCATCGTTGCGAAAAGTTATCTTGACCTTTCTGAGTTCTCCGCTTTTATATTAAAATAGGCGAACATTTGACATTCTTCTACTTCTCCTACCTTATACAGAGAGTTACCTCTGTGTCGCTTTGATAAGTATAAAAGATTTTCCAAGCTCTGATCGATGTGAGTCCAATGACTGATTGTAAGTCACGTTTTGATCCGTTTGAAAGTCCCTTGGTATGTGGTGATGCTGTCCCGGTATCACGAATGTTTAGCCAAGAATTTGATAATTGATTACAAGTTCCTACACTGGCTATTATACATGTAATTGCTTTCTTCAACTCCGGGTAACAATTGAGATACAATCAGAAAAGACATTTCGCTCGTAAAGTCGAGTTTATGCACCGAGTATTGACTTGAACGATCTCAGAACTATGCAACTCATGTTTTCTTTAAATCATATTTAAAAGCGTTACTCGCGGAATATTAGAACATATTTTTTGGAAAAGGGTCGCTTATGAAAATATTTCCGCGAGTAACGCTTTTAAATGTGATATTTTATTGGGAAAAAATTGAATTTTACAGCTTTGAGTTCGTTCTTCCTTGACAGAAATATACGCTGTTGAGTCCCCTGAGTTAGACATTTTAAGCCTTGAAACATGTGAAGCCGAAGACTACTCTAAACAATTGAATACTAAAAAGATACTTGTCGAATTTCTCCATGAACGTTTAATGATAAAACTCGCGCTAATTTATTAATATGGAATTGCCATGGCACGCTGTTTTCGTTACATAATTGACGGTTTCACCCGATTGCTGGAGTGACGAACTTCGGGCGGACAAAGGATTGACTCGTATTCGAACTAATCACAGCGCCTGCCTTTATATATTTACTTATTATTATTTAGAGATTATGTACCGAGGCATGTGAGACAGATATATTTAGTGTACTATAATTTGATACTACGCGGAGTTATGGTTGGCCTAAACTTATTTTGTTCTCCGTCTCTGCAAAAGAAATGTAAGGATTCCTCCACCGCTCTTTTGTAATGTTATTCGGAATAAAAATTGTATTCCAAGAGTAACCTTGAACACTCGACAATTTGGTGGGAAACTTTCAAGATTTCAATCGAAGTTTGATATCCGTGATTCTACTGTTACATGTTGAGGTGTCTTCTTTTTCACGGCGAGTATCATAATTTCCTCAGCCATTACTACTATGAATCTATAAAGCTGTTTACGAATAAATCCATATAGACATCCAACAATAAAGATATTTTGGAGCAAAAAATGTTCTAGAGTATACAATCTACAATGTCTAGAAGATGTCCTCGTCCTTTTTTTCGGTTCATGATTTGATTCATTCGATCTAACCGCAGTTCTATAGCTTGGTATTTCTGTTGACTTTTAGCGAATTTCCAGCATCAAATTGCTTACCCTCATCAGTTTCGGAACACTCGCTCGATTGTTCTTATTCCGTCATTGGCCCTTTATACTTAGCATTAATGCTGCTTGCTGTTATCGACACAAGTTTTAATACGAGAACTGTGAATAATATTGACCTTTCTAAAGGGGCACTAATGTGACTTGGTCATTTTTCCTAACATACTAATGTTTTTTAGTGCAACAAAAGGATCGCAATGCTTTAGAAACAAATCATCATTATATTGCCTTGATATTGGCTATAAAATTTATTCACAAATCACATTTATACACTTTACGTGGTATTCATTTAGTAATGAATTGCAAAATGCTAGTCAGTTTGAAGTCAGATTTCTATATATGTCCCATCAGCGGTTTATGTTTTTATTACAGTCGTGTGATTTGAAGTGAGCGGCCACATGAGAGACATTATCAGCCGTCGATACTCGAAAAAACGCTTCAGGATTTGCATAGTCTTCACAAAGGACGCGATCGAATTCTCTCAAGTCGTCCATTTGTCTCACATCTGAACACGTTAATTGTCCACTGTGTTGTAATCTTGTGGACGATTAACCCTAATCCCAAATTAATGTTGATCGAGTGCATACGTATACTTCATTTGTAGGGTGTGGCAGCAGTTTGCATATAACTAAATTACAGATTTGTCTTTAGAATTAATATTGTACGATATCACCCTTTTGACTCGAAACCTTTTCACATTATACTTTTTCTTAGGGACTGTAGTTGTGAAACTGTTCATATATATGTTAGCTTCAGCCGGCTCTAAGCAAGTGATTTTTCGAGTGGATGTCTAAATTATATACACGGTAAGTAGAATGTAGGCGGGTGTAGGTGGAGAAAAAGGTATGGAGATGGTTTATGATGAATACATAATTTTTTCTTACTTAAATCATAATTCGAAAATGGTTCTTACGTTCTAAATTAAAGGGAAAGAGGTATATAGAAAAAGGCTATGACAAAGCAATGTATTATAGGGCGGTGCCGTTTAATTTCAAGGTAGAGAATACATGAGGTAGTTTATATACAAGTTGAGAATTTATTGAAGTTGATAAGTTGAGTAACCATCTTATGAATTGGTGGTATTTTTTTTCTGACATAGGAGGCGGAATTGTTCATAGATACACTTCAAATCAAGAAGTTTGTTCTCTGATCACATGAATATCTTTTTGCAGACTTACATGTAATATGTATGTTAATTATATGTGTGTATAGGCGTGATAACTTATCATGAGTACATAATTACGTCTAGTATCGTATAATCTCAAAGATGAGGTAATCGAAGTGCTTAACGCCTTGCTGGGCATGAATAAATTGCAGGAAAATGAAACAAGGAGTAAGCTAAAGTTGAGAGAAATATAGTATTAAGTTTCAAAAAACGATTAAGGCAAATATACGCTTTTTTATTACAACAATAAGCGTCACTGGTTTAGGATTAACTATACAGTATCTTACAATAATTATACAGTATCACGATTGCAAACAACTATTTTAAAAGGTTTTCTTCCATTTAAAAATCTAAGATGGTTGTTTGCTTTCTTAAATATAGTTAAATATACTACGGTGTACAAATAGGAATAAGATTTTTCAATTCAAGCTTCCTGAGTTTATCGATTCGGACAAATATTTTTATTTTTAAATTGGTAGTACTATCAGAATTATCTGTGCCAATTTTCACACAATTATCTTCATTGGTTATATAGTTACGCTTGTCTTTTGTGAACAAAGAAAAGTTGTCTGAAATTATTCAACAAGTGACATTAATTATTGGCCACCGAAACGTTCAGAATGTTGCAGAAGGTCTTCGGTGAGAAGTCAATGTCAAGAGCAAGTGTTTTTGATGGGACAAATTGTTTAAAGATGGTCGAGAACGCGTTGAAGACGAACTATATCAAAGACGACCAAGAACGCCTACTGATCGACTATACGTCGACAAAATCAAAGAATTGGTTCTGCAAAATCGTCGATTAATTACTAGAGCGCTTGCTGATATTGTTGGAATTTCAAATGGATCAGTCAACACCATTTTGAAAGACATTTTGTGCCCGAAAAGCGTGAAATCTCGATTGAAGCCAAAACACTCAATATTTTGGAAAAGCAGCGTCGCATGGAGGTCTGTGAAACGATGCTTTCAGACTATCAGACAAGTATATAATGTATGATACATATATTTTTTACAATACTGTCGCCATCTGATAGTATTTCTTAACTTAGTATTTTAATATCTCAACTTACTTATCTTTCAAAACATATATGGTTCTCTAATTATGTGATTATATCCAGGCTCTCATATCATCTACTTTCGAATATCATAGCTTCATCTGTCTCGAATTCGCCCGTAATATGAACGAAATATCCATTAATAGTATAAGCAATTAATAATGAAAATTTTAAAACGCGTTTATTTTACCCGTTTGGGGGTAAAATTGAAAACATTTTTTAAAATCGATAAATTGCATAAAAAGTTTGAAAAACTTTATAGGTGAAGTTTAAAGGGAAACTCTGTCTTTCTGCTTATTTTCCAAGCTGCTGTTGGAGTTACTTTGTTTGTATTCTTATAAGAAAGTACTCAGTCACTCCTAGTCAAACGAGTGTCTTTTTCAACTTAACTTTTTTCCAATGTTTACGGAGAATTCTTACATCTACTCCACTGTTACCCATCATGTCCACGCTTCTCCTTCTATGACAGAATATAAAGTATCCTAGTTTTACAATAATGCCAAATTAGATTTCAATCGATAAACTTTTTTTCAATACTTAAAAAGATTTTGATAATTGAAATTTATAAAACGCACTCATTGATACCAAACTTTTTAGGCTATAAACAAAATTATTATTTAACAAGCTATAAATTATTCGTTTACTATCGATATATAAATCTTATATAAAGAAATGCATTCGCTTTAATGGCATTCTTATAGATTATTTTAGTTATTTGAAAAACGTAGAAGTCGTTTGAAACATAGAAAACGTATAAAGCGTATAGAAGCGAACGAGCATATATTATTCTTCTACTCTAGTCGAATAGCTACATTTATCAATTCATTAGTCTATAGATAATAAAATTTAATATAAATTTAATTAAGAAAATAGGCTATTCTGGTATAGAAAGGTGCGTTGGTTATCATGTTAATATACATACAGGTAGACGTTTATTAAGGCTCCTTATATAAAGAGTATAATCCTATTCGCAGATAAAAATTCTTTCTGTTCGCGAAGAGGTGACTATCGAATAAGGTAACGATACTGTATTTGATTGTTCAGCTGTTCGTAGATAAGAACAGATACCAAAGCGTTAATATAAGATATATCTGAGCCAATAGTTTTTATAACGTGACTTCAAATGTTTCACTACTTTTTCAGACTATTTTAGGGTCAAAGTTACAAAAAATATTTTTAAAGAAACTGTAAAAAAATGAGAAAAGGATACGATGTGCTTATTGCAGATATATATATATATATATATATATATATATATATATATATATATATATATATATAAACATCATCGTACCATTTTGTGTATGATATAAAACTGCAGTAAAATAATATTTTATATAATATAATAGAATAAAAATAATATTTTACAAGCTGCCATATAAGTATGTTTCTTCATTCTTCGTTTCTTAAAATTAAGAGATAAATATTGTTTATTCAAAAATTGAGCTCATAATTAGACTTTATGAAAGAAATGCTTACATCTAAATGTTAACAGAATATATTATCTACCTAAAATTAATGTGTAATATTATATTTAAACAATTTGTCTATATATATATTACTGCTTAATAATGTGTTAATTTACAAACTTCTTATTACTTTATGATTATATATATAAAGAAAAAATAAATAAAAGAATTTCATTGATCAAATGTCAAAATTTCAAAACGGACCTGATTAGATTCTGTAATATTTAAAACTCTAAAAAAAAAGTCATCTTTATGTGTATTCAAGAATCGACCTCAAAGAAACGGAAACCTATTTCTTTGGTGTAAGCTCGACCATATTAAGTAATTTTGAAATCAGATTTAAATTTAACACAACAAAACTCCAAATTATCGATCACAGTCTTACGGCTTACCCTTATTGGATTGCGTTTTAATATAAATTAGCCTTTTTTTATGGAAGTTTAATGATTATATCGAGTTCCTTAGATTTTTAGCTCTGGATACGATTTCGGGTCCATTCTGAAGCTATATATAAAAATGTATTTTTATAGTACAAAATGAAGTTTTCCATGAATTTTTTTAATAACGCGTGTTTTCTTTCGCTCCATAGTGTTTCTGAGCTGAATGTCAACATCCATATAAAATATAAATACAAGGTAAGGCAAAATGTTTCCCTATATGTGAAGATGTAAAATAATGGAGGCAGGGGGAAATGGATGTAAAAATACCGATTTCTGCGATTTTGACCCTCCGCAACTACCGTAACTCAATGAAAATATATGAAAAAATTTTGAAGAAAAAAATTTACGAGACTCCGCTGTACTATACACCAACGATTTCAACAAAATCTATAGTACATAGGTGCAGGGCATGGAAATGCGTTATAGAGAAAAGAAAACAGTTATATTATCTGTGGGCGATTCTTAAAAATGTATATTACGTAGAAGCTCCGCCGAGGAGTGGGGGGTCGGAAAAGTTTGGTTTCAATAGCGGCTGCCCGCCCCGTTCGCCCGCCCCTCTCCGCCCATCCATCTGTCTATCTCTCTCCGAGACGGCGGGTAGCGCGCACCAGCTCCGCATGGCCGCGCGTTTCGACGAATAATAAGCAACAAATATATATGCGATGCTAAATAAATTTTAATCCACGCGCATCGCCCGTCCGCCCGGCCGCGCCGACTGGCGTCCCGAGACGCAGTTGCGCTCCAGCTGCCGCGAGGTGCGGACTCGTCGGGCCGTATCGTGTAATACAGGACGCGGCACAGTTTTTGCCCCGCAGGCGCACCGGGTGCGAGACTTCCCCGTTCGCGCACCCTGCCTCGACGGCGCGCACGCCGATAGATACGCGCACAGGGGCCGCGGAGCTTTTCCGCAAGCTCGCGCGCGCGCGCTCACGGGCTTGTGCGGGAGGAGCCTCGGGAGGAGCGGCATCGGGCGGCGGTAGTGTAGCGGTGAAGCGTCGTCGGTGCAGGCGACGAGCGCAACGTAAATATACCAGCCACCTGTCGCCATGCTCGCCAGGAAAGCGCAGCCCGCTGGCCTCGCGGCCGCGAGGCTACTCCAAGGTACGACCAGATACACGTCCGCCGCGCTCTGTTATTCGTACGAGATTCAGTCTCGCCGCTCGGGATAATAAATTTTCTCCCAGATACGCGTACACATAGACATACGCGCATGTATGAGCTCTGTTTCTCTCGCGCTCCCCGCATCGCGTCCCGGGATCTGCATCAACTCTGCGGTCGCGCGCGGCATCGATTTTCCGGGTTTTCTCTCTTTCTTCTCGCTCCCGCTCTCTCTCTCTCTCTCTCTCTCTCTCTCTCTCTCTCTCTCTCTCCCGCGCTCGCGCTTGCTCCGCGCCCTTTTCCACGCTCGAAAAATAAAACTAAAAGCAAGAAGGAACGTCGCGTCGAACGGTGTTGGAAACTTTTTTTTTTCTTCGATGATAAATACTCGACGAAGTCTGCCCATACGTGAGAGAGAGAATAACTCGCGGGTGGATTTTTTTTTGTCTACATTATAAATTCGTATTGCATTATTTAACATATAAATCAGTTTTTTATCTCACGCATATACTTCCTATACATGTGTATGTATGATGAACCATTCCAATAAAGCGCAATCGTTCGTCTATTATAGAAGACAGCATGGCGGAGATTATATTAATATATACATGTAGATAATGTGTGATTTCTCGCTCGTGGCCTATATATAGGTATATATTTTTTCACGTCCTGCCCGCGCGCCAATTGCTCCTAACTAGCATCAGTTAAACGTAATCGTTCAATTTATGCATGTATACACGAAGAGCATAACACTACTCCAAATCTCCATATGATACGCGTCGCCTATTATAGACAATCTGGAAATTAACGTTCCTCCCCCCCCCTCTCTCTCTCTCTCTCTCTCTCTCTCTCTCAAGAAACTTAGTTTTCCTTTTTGACGTTCAATTCAATTAATATATTTTATTATAACATTACCATTTTGTTGCATCAGGAGCTCATTCAATGAGTATATATGGTAAAATAATAATTTAAAATATTGAAAAACAAGATTAAAATTATATTCTTCAAGAATTACGCGCGCTTATAATTTTACTAATAATGGATCTATCTATTATATACACATTATTCAAAGTTAACATAAAAACTATTAGCATATTATTTTATGATTAGACCGTTCGATTTATACTAATTAAGTCCTATGGTAACTGTGTATAAAGTTTAAATGTTAAAACGTCCAAAATATATAAAAATATATTCGTAATTATATGTGTATTTTATTATGAATGAGAGATATATCGACTCAAATCATTATCACGAAGCGAATAAACATTTTTTTTGTACTTTATTGATTTATGATATATTATATTCCACCAAGTGCGTATTGCGAATCTCCATTAAATTATATACAGACCGATATCCGAACTTTTAATTAATTTATTATTTGTATACGAATTAATTTTAATTAGTTGAGCTGCAAAAAACATGCTACTTGTATCTTGACATATGATTTACTTAAGTAGAATTTTTAAATATATATATTTAAATCTGAAGATATAATTATAATGAAGAGATTAGTTATATAATTAAATGTTGCTGAAATTGCTTAAGGACTTTGCAAAAACTTTTAGATTTGATAAATTAAAATATAATTTGATGAAACTAATTAATTATCTTTGAAACCGTAGTTTTAAAAACTCAAAACAATAATATGTTCATTAATTATTATTGCATATACATTTAGTGGTGATCTTTTAATTTGAAATTGTTGATAAATGATAAAATAAAATTCGTTAAAGTAATTATAATGTAGAAAGAACTTCTAATTATTTTTACCTGCTAAAACGAATGCAATGCGTTATCGTGCAGGTGTCAAATATAGATTGAAACGGAAGATATAATTCATGTAGATACTGCAACAGAATATTATTTATGTTTCTCTTTTACTATGATATATCATATTAATTGAATATCTGTCGATAATTTAATGTATTAAAAGTATATACATATAAAAACACGATGAAATATATATATATATATATATATATATATATATATATATATATATAAATACGATAATTTAATGTATTAAAAGTATATTCTATACTAAGAGAAAATTTTTATATAAAAGCAATGAAAAAGTAGAAATATTTTTAAAAAAATTCATTTTACTACCAAAAATATGATTGTGCTTAGTACCCCCTATTCGTTATACATTTGTGTAAAGATAACTCGATTAAAATATCCGATAACTCGTAAAATCTTTGAAATCATATCTTAATTTTTATATAACTTAAAGCACCGACGGTTGTACTCAGTGCCGGACTAAGAAGCAAGCAGATCAGATTCGTATTGTAAAAATCCACGAGTAAAAAAACTCTTTTTTCCATTTTTTGCCACAAATAAAGATAATACGAGAAGTAATAAGTAAGTTTTGTTTTAAAACATCTTATTACAAAAGTGCGATAGAAAATCGTACAATAGTTTATAGAACCAACGCGTAATAAATTCAATATTTACAAAATTTTATAAAAACAAACATTTAATATCGAAGAATATAAAGATTAAAAAAAACAAAAACAAAAAAAAATATTTATACCAACAAACTATGCATCTTATAGTTTATTTGATTATACGACAGATGAAGCCGTAGACTTAATTATAGGTTCAATTGTTACATTCTTGACAATGATGAAATTGCGATATCGTTGATACAGAGAATTGCTGCTTATGAAGAGACAGAAGGTTTTTTCGATTTTTCCAAAAGCTTCTCAATGAATTTTTTTCAAGAAATCAGAGGACATGCGTCTAAATATGATCGAGCTTTATAAGAATGACCTCGCAAAGAATTGAGAAACGAAACTTACGCATTTTAAACGATTCATAAAAGATTTTATTACTGTTCAATTTGAAGATCGAAACGGAAATATAACAGATGTGTACGTGTTTTGAAGCCTTAATTGTCAAGCTAACTATTGAAAAGGAGCAGGATAATATTTTTCCAAATATTTTCTATGATTTATGAATTTATCTAATATTAATAACTATAACAACATATACCACTGAACGAGCCCTTTTCAAGCTGAAATTAATAAACAATAAATTATGAGCTTCTATGTTACTGGATCGATTCAGTAGTCTTTCTTCTGTGAGCATTCAAAGCGATTTATTAAGAGATCGAGAGATTTCTACATTGAAATAATTCGCGATTTTTTTCAATCGAAAGTTGCACGAACTATTTGACGAAAAATCTTACACTAGATGAATATGCATTTTTATAAAAATTTGGATAGTTATAAATAAATATAATTATAATTGTGATTGAGAAATATTGAATAAATAAAAATTTGTTATGCAGATTAGAACTTTACTTTAAATGTTAAAGGAATATAGAATCATTAAATAGACCCCTAGAGGTATTTGACTAGGGTCCCATCACAGCCTAGTTTGGCAATACTTTTGTTTTGCTTATCGTAAAGTGAGAAGATATAAAAAGCTTCGAATTATTGGTCTATATGCCTATACAAATAGATCATTACATATCTTTACAATTCTATTTGGAACCCGACGGGAGAAAGCAGCTTTGCAATTCAACCCGTACAATATTCATATATTAATTAAAAAAAAAGTTAGCCTCCCATCGCCTTCCATTGGTCATTCACTAGATTAGCCACATACATATGCATAAACATGACATACGTTCCATCCGTATGTTATAAATATAATACCTGTCCACAGGCCATCGGCAGCTGCCCGCGCGCCGGTGGTCGCGGGCCCTCTCCACCAACAGGACGCCCCTGGCGAACGAGCCGAAGGGCCCGGTACTGGCGAGCTCCGCGCTGCCCGGCCCCGTCTCCCAGAGCCTCTATCGCGAGCTGAACGAGCTCCAGCAGGCCGGCTCGGTCCAGCTGTTCGCCGACTACGAGAAGTCGACCGGCAATTATCTGGCCGACGTCGATGGCAATCTGCTGCTCGACCTCTACATGCAGATATCGTCGGTGCCGCTCGGCTACAATCATCCGGCCATGCTCGGCGCCTTCGCCGATCCGCGCAATCAGGTGAGCTTCGTTGGCGATCGGTGGCGGATTATTGATTGGATTTATTTATTTTTTTTTTTTTTTGTGCTTCTGAGAGAACGCCGCGGAATAATTATATTTGACATATATCCCAGTGAATATAAATGTCCATCGAAATATTGCCAAATCATTGCCAAACATGGTTAAATATGTTAAATTAGGATACTGAAGAAAGCCTGTCCGTATTTGGCAAAAGGTGGCAGAGTTTGGCAAAGATTGTAATAAAGTCTGAAACAAGTTTGGCAAAGTGTGGTAAAATTTCTCAAAGGCTAACAAAATCAGAAGAAAAAAAACTTAGCCCAAATGAAGGAAATTAAAACAAAAATTTCTAGGTATATAAAAGTATTAGAAATGAAATAAAAACGGACTTATCCAAGATTCTCCAATAATTGCCAGGCATTGCCTATAATATTTTCCGCATTCGTTTATTCGTAAATGTGGCAATTCAATTTGGCACGTTTATCAATATGTTTGGTAAAGTTTGGCAAAGTGCGACAACATCTCGCTATGTTTTGCTATAACGTAATCTTTCCTCGCCATGGTATATCTAGTTGTTCAATATGCTCTTCTTATCCCTGCTTTTTCGATTTATTTGTTCTCGAACGGCGAGAGAGTAATTCGTTCATTAAGTGTTGACGCGTTAAAAATTCAGCGAGGATGCGCTCAAAAACAGGCTAATTTTCATACGTAGATTATTTTCAAAAATATATATAAATTACTGCATTATACGGTTGCAAATAGATTGCATGCTTTCTATACGTAACTAAAAGAAATTTGAAGTCTACGACAGAAAAAAACGAAAACTCATATGCAACTTAATGCAAATATAGAATTACATTAATGTATTATAAGGCAAAGAAAAAATTTTCATCGATTAATTTCGGTTATAGATATTAATTTTTTTCATTCTCGACTGTTCATTTTGATAGGACTATTGATTGAACCACGCAAAGACCGGAGTGTGTGCTTGAACTTTCAATAATAAGCGAATTAAAAGGAACTGGTAATAACAAATTCATTTAGCTTCCTTATCGAATATAAAAACTCTCCATTTATGTATCACTAATTTTTGCCAAACACATAGGTAAATAGAATAAATTCCTTGGCGTATTTTGATAAAAGTTGCAAGTGATTCTGTTGAATAGATAACAAGTAGAAACGATCGTCTGACGAACTGGAAGAACTTGTTATATAACACAATTATATATTATTAATGTCATTCATTGCAATAAAAACAAATTATTATATTTTTAGAAAATTATGGTAAATCGACCGGCGCTCGGAGTATTTCCCAATCGCGACTGGCCGGATAAACTGAAAAAAGTGCTGCTTCGAAAAGGGGTAAGTATATATATTTATATATATATATATATATATATATATATATAAATGTATATATATATATATATATATATATATATATATATATATATATATAAACACATACACAAACACACACGCGCGCGCGCGCGTGCGTTGCATATTATACCTTACATATTTTATATTTTACATATTTTATACCCTATTTAAGCGTATTTTATACCCCACATCGACGTCCTCAAGGAGAACTAGCGCGTTAAATTCTTTTGCCGAAGTCTAGCGCAATTCGAATAACTTTCGAACCGAAACTCATACATCGAAATCGAGCTGTGCGACTTTTCGCCGCTATATAAATTTTATATGAAATGCGTTATTTTCTGTCGCAGCGCGAAATATGCTGCTCTTCGTCGTGAAACGAATAGTGCCATACGCCCTCGGAAGCGTCGAAATATTTCTTAATGACCAACCGCGATTTTCATACATGAAAAATAAATATCAATTTACGTCTAATACCGATATTAATTGTAAACGCCAAGATGCTATAACGTGTCCGCGCGCGCGTTGCGCGAACGCAAAATTTCAGGTTGCCCCGCCGAAACTGTCCAGCATCACGACAATGATGTGCGGCTCGTGCTCGAACGAGAATGCCTTCAAGAACATTTTCATCTGGTACGCGGAGAAGCAGAGGCACGGCGCCCCGTTCACGCAGCAGGAAATGGAGAGCTGCATGATAAACCGAGCGCCCGGCTCTCCGTTGTATTCGATCATGTCGTTCGAAGGTATATATATATTATTTAAATATTATTTCGCTTAAAAATATCCATACTAACTCAGTGCACCAAATTATATCTTGATTTAGACTGTACTTTCTAACCGATTTTATTAACGAATCAGTATAAATATATATAATTGTATTGAGAAAATTTAGAGGAGCATTATTAAGAGCAGTTACATTTAAATTGAAAACATTCTATTTTAACATAATTTTAAAATAGCAATAATTTTCTTATTTATACCGAATTCTAATAAGAAAAAAGTAAGATCATTAGATAATAAATTAATTCATCGAGAAATTTACATTCCTTATATAATTATACGCTCTCTTATTCTTATATGTCTTTAAAAGCTCTGTGTCACTTTTCGTACGTGCCTGCTACTACTTGCATAATTATTTTGTTTATATTTATTGTTATTGATGTAATCAATAGACATTAGCGTATGATCGTTTCCATTCTTAAGGGAGCACACCAATTTTTAATTACAAATATTATATATAAAAGTTGTCTTTTCTATAATAAGTAAAAATTATTATCCACAATTTGAGAGATTTATGACCTATTTAATTCCACATGATTTGAAGCTATAATACTTAGTATGCACAAAATCCAAATTCATTGATCATTATGATTCCAATGAACCCAATGGATAAAATGAGTTCAAATTTGAGAATATACTTTCTAAATACATTTATTATGGATACGAGGAAATTCAATTTGAACATTTAGAAAAAGTTTTAGAAACGTGTCGCTGTGTTATAGTTAATTTATTGGTTAAATTCCACACATCTCTTATTTTTAATTATATTTATATTTGCTTAAATATATTTCGCCCTATTGATACCAATGTACCCACGATCGAACAAGATTATCCCCGAATTGGAGTTCATCGGATCTATTGGTTTCATTGGAATTTTACAGACAGTAAATTTGAATTTTGTACGTATTTCATATTATATCTTCAAATCATGTGAATTCCAATAGTTCTTAAACCTGTCAAATTATAGCCTATAATGTCTCTATACCTACCGTAGAAAAAATAAATTTTATATATAATACATTTGTCACATATTTTAAATGCTTTTTTTATTTTGTAATTCGAGAAAGGTGTATCCCTTTAATCGTTTAATCAATTTTTAAAGAATCTTTACATTTATTCTTTACTTTCATTATACCAACATATAAGATTATTTATATTAATAATCGTCGAGTTTATCTTAAGAAGGGGCCAAAAATAAGAGCAATAACATTAAATCGGTTTCTCGTTTAGCGAAAAAGAAATTGTCTCGCAAGCGGCATCGTTAAAATTTATCACTTCCTCTTTAATATAATAGAGGTTAAAAATAAGTTGCATAAGATACACATTATATTTATAACACTATACGGGTGCGCGGCATAAAAAAAAGTAATAAACCGGCAGAAATTTTATTTTGCCAATTTAATCTATAACGATAGTCATTATATTTACAAACTTCGAACGTTAAGGATCATTTCACGGGCGGACTCTGGGCTCCCTGTCCACCACCCACAGCAAGTACATCCACAAAATCGACATACCGTCTTTCGACTGGCCGATCGCACCGTTCCCCAAGTACAAGTATCCCCTCGAAGGCAACGAGCGGGAGAACAAGCAAGAAGACGAACGTTGCTTAGCCAAGGTACATTCATTATTAATTCATTTTTAGACCTCAATTTATATATATATATATATATATATATATATATATATATATATATATATGTATATATATATATATTCAGATTCGACCTATTGATTAATCTTTTCAAATAAGAAGGAAAATTTATATAGAAAATATATGTAGATGTCGCGCACACTATACTCTGCTTCACTTTCGCTTCGCGTTGGTTCTTGCAGAAAGATTTTTAATGCCCTAAAAATGCTAATTCTATATAATTATACTGCTCGATACCATTATTGTTCGAAACACGTTCATATATAGAAATACGTAAAATACGCGGCTGCTTTTATATGTATTCCCAAATAGTCGGCGCGAGTAAGGAATATAAACGAGAGTTAACGCACGGCACATACTTGGAATTGAACTATACCGACTATAATTATGCATCATGAATAAATCATCGTCGTGATAATTCGACTTTTTCGTTAATTGGAATTATTCACGAAAGTTAGTTCGCTTTTTGAAAATCAGAGTATGGCTTCTTAATATGTTATATGTGTACGTGTATCACTGATTAATGTTATAATAAAAGTTACGTCTACTAATTATACATATACACATACGTAAAATCAAATTTGAACTATTTAAAATAAAAATTTGAATTTTTTTGCTATTGTAGTAACAATTTTCATTTTTATTAAATATATGTTTTTTTAAAAGGCTCTTACTTTTTTTTACAAAAACATAGGCATTATATAATTGTTTTTAAACACTATATGTTAAGTATATGCATCTCCTGCTAAATTACATATATATATATATATATATATATATATATATATATATATAAAATATAAAAAAAGATACTATTAGTATAGTATAACGAAGAAAGTACATTTTATATTATCGAAATTGTTATATATCGCAGTATAACTTTCATGCTCATTTTAATATCACGCGTAAAATAAACAAAGCGTTTGTTCGCGATGTAGATCATAATAATTAATATAGATTTAATAGACTCATTATCTGATAAAAAGACAGGCCATATAAGATACATGTTACGATGTTACGAGAGATAGATTTGGTACAGATTGAACGAGCTAACTCCGTTTATACCTGCAAATCTATACAGTAATTCCTTTACTAAAAAAGTTATAATAATTGCATCTAATGAAATATGATGTATAGTGTATAATCGGAGCGATATTTTTTCCAAGCGAAAATCCCTGCTTCTGAAGCTGGACTCGAAAAAAGCAAAAAATTGAACGCAAAAGAATCTAACGAACATATATATATATATATATATATATATATATATATATATATATATATATATCCGCAAATGTGCATAGCTATTAGTCTATGATCATTGCATTCTATCGCGTGAGACGTTCGATTTATTAGACAAATTTTTTGCTTTCAATGCTATTCCTTCGTCGAATCCAGTGCCAAACAGCATAGCGGTTTTGTATAAATGGCGCATCTCTCTTACTGTATAAACTATTATCCAATTAGAAGGAGGTACAAGATATGAAAAAGTATTATATGTACATATTGCGAACGGAAGAATTCTAGATGATTAGAGGTCGTAAAGCTTTAAAGGGCTCGTCATTTTGGAGGTAATCAGAACTCGTTCGCTCAATCTGGACCGAGTCCGTCACCCGTACGTCACGTCCCCTGCTCGCAAATAAAATATATACCGTCAGAAATGACAGATAATTGTATATTGGTACCAACTGACTATTAACAATTATTGTATATATGTAATTACTATAAACGAGTAGCGTTATAAAAATATTGATATATTACAATTATTAATCATAAAGAACTACTATTACTATAATTATATTCTGATAAGTATGCAATAAATGAGCATTTTATATATACTGGTACATAAAAACTAACTTGTTATATTTTTATGCAATTTTACAGATACAGGAACTTTTCGACCAGTACGCGAATGAAAAGAAAATCCCGGTAGCCGGTGTTATAGTCGAGCCTATTCAAGCCGAAGGTGGCGACAATCACGCCTCGCCGTATTTCTTCCAAAAACTTCAACAGATCACCAAAAAGGTTTGCATGCAAATAATAACGTGTATTTTTGCGTTAAAAAATCGTATATATATGTATATATATATATATATATATATATACATGTATATATTGGTATATGTATATATACATATATAAATTCACATAACACGCAAACTTAAAAATGTTTAAGAACGGTGGCGCTTTGCTAATCGACGAGGTTCAAACGGGCGGCGGGCCGACCGGCAAAATGTGGTGCCACGAACACTTCGATCTTGAATCCCCGCCTCACATCGTCACTTTCAGCAAGAAAATGCAAATGGGTGGATATTATCATCTTGATGAAATGAAGTAAGTAAATCGCAATGCGTGTCTTGTGCTATTATTATACACGTATATTATTCAAATAGAACATTCAACTATTGAAAAAAAAAACATTTTTCTTCATTCGAATAAATATTTAATTGAATGCTCCTAAATAAACAGTTCTTTTTTAAATTATGAAACTATTTATTGAGTTCAAGACATACTTATTTGATTGCGAAAGAAAAAAAACTGTTGATTGAATTCCAGAACGGACTAATTCATTTAAGAAAATGTTTTATATCTTATTGAAGTAAACTATATTTAGTTAGAAAAATTCAAATAAGTATTTATTAATTTTTTTTTATCAGTAAACTTTTGATACTATATATTTATCAATAATATCATGTGCTGTACAAACTTTCTATTCAAAATACTGTAATATGTATTTTAAAATTATTGTAATACTATACGTATATATAATATAAATTCATTTCAATTTGCATACACTATCGTATATTATATGAGAAATTTATTCTTTTCAAATATAAGTTCGAGATAAATCGCATGCACTGGTCTATGAAACCATTTACGTGAAAATTGCTTAATGGCAGATAAACGCCTGCAGAGAGTACATTGCGCTTCAAATAAGTTAAACTAGATCATTAAATACTCAACTATTTGTTATCTGTTAATGTACCAATTTCTATTTTTGCTTTAAGCTGCTAAGATAAAATGACCTTGTTTGATTAGATTTAACTAATAGTGTCAATGCGCTAATTTAATATTGAAAAGAAGATTATCCGCAAACCGAAATATTGGCCAGGCCTGAAATAAGGTCTGGAGTAAAATTTACTCTTTACGAAAATTCAAAAGATTGATATTGTAAATTTCTAAATGATAGAAATGAGAAATTTGAATGTTTTTTATTTATAATATATAACGAAATTAAATCAAATACTCAGGATATGTTGCAATAATGAGATAAAATAATGGAAATTATTTGTATGCACTTGTTTTAACATTTTTCAGACCGAAGCAAGCGTATCGTGTATTCAATACGTGGATGGGTGATCCAAGCAAGTTAATCCTCTTGGAGGCAATTGTAGACGTGATACAAAAAGAAAACCTTTTGGATACGGTAGCGCGAGTCGGTGACTACACCTTAGGCCAACTGAAGAAGCTAGAAAACGAATTTTCCAGCACGATAAATTCGTCCCGAGGTCTGGGCACGTTTATCGCTTTTAACTGCGCCAACTCCGATGCCAGGGATAAAACTATTAAAAAGCTGCTACAGAAAGGTGAATGAAAAAAATACAAATATAGCCTGTGTATAATCAAACTAATATTTCAAAGTACATTATGTTGTTTCCAAAATTCATAAGTAATTAATTAAAAAACTCAAATATAGTTACTTTTAATTAATAATTAAACAAAATTTGAACAAACTAATACTTTTTCAGTTAGTAATGAAAGAGAAATTGAATTAATTATTACTTATAATTAAATTTGTTGAATTAAATTTCTTAATCATTAGATTAATTTAATGTAATTAATTTAAATTAAATTAAAGTAATTAAAGAATTAAAAATTAAAGTCATTGATAATTATATTTATATTAAATTAGAAGGAAAGTCATTTGTAATTATTAATTGATAATTCAATAATATCCCACTATCCCTGATTTGATGCAAGCATATACTCTTATTTTAATCTTAATTCGCATCGATGTCTTTAGGAGTTCAAGCCGGTGGCTGTGGATCAACCGCAATTCGTCTTAGACCAGCATTAACGTTTACAGAATATCATGCGGATATATTTCTAGATAGTCTACGCTCAGTTCTCAAAGAATAAAAAACAAGATGAGGAACTTTAAGCGTATACAGAACATAAATCCAAAGTCTTCCACGTATAACAACCTGAAACAACACTGACAATAGCGAAATATTCACGGATTATCTGTCTATCTATCTATCTAGATATATATTTATATATATATATATATATATATATATATATATATATATATATATGCAGTATTTTATTTTTGTAAAGAAGTGTATTATCAAGATTGATAAGCAATTCTGTATTATTTAATGAAAACTATGTTACCAGCTTAGTTTAAGAATATTTTATTTTGTTGCAGCTTTTTTTATGTATGTTTATGCTTAAAATTTTTATACTTATATTTTAGCGTTGAAAGTTGCGATGTGAAATTGTTAAATCTCTGTCGTTGGTTTTTATTATCAAATATCAGAATCGATGCGTTTGGTATGTGGTGCTGTGGATCAACAGCGTACATTAAAAAAAATATATAATTTATACTTTTTGTCGTGTCAAATTCTGCCTCTGTTTTTATTTTATTTATATATACAAACATATTCTTACAACAAACACGGATTATCACGACTTTCATTCCGCGACTTATAAACAGTTAAAAAAAATTTTAATATCCGATAAGATATATAAAATATGCGTTCCTCAAGGAACTTTTTTTTATTTTACAATTTTTGTTTGTTTTTATTGCGAATTTATTGAACTTGAAATCATTCCTCATTTATGTCGACAGTTTCTTCATTATTTCAGCAACATCTTGAAATTGAGGCAATTTACTCATTCGTGCGATATACTCGAGGGTTCTTATCTACAAAATAAAACATACGCATTGTTAGTCGGATATTTATCAAAAATGCCGTATTGCCAAAGAATCACATGGATTAAATTGCTAACTCTTAATTTCGGATCGACGGCTTCGTTTTTTTGCGATAAATTCCACAAATTCACAGTAATGTGTGATATTGATGGCTTCGTTAAATCTGCCCGCAGTATCATGCGAATGAAAACTTCGAGGGCGAGAGCAGATTGTTTATCTAGTTGATCACTAGAACCTAAATATTTCAAATGATTTAACAATTCCTCTAAAACTTTTGAACATATTTTATTAACTTCGTTTATAAATTTTTGATCGGAGCCGTAGAGTTTATCATTGGAATCAACCTGTTATTTAATTAATTTTTTTATTTATTGTGTTACAGATATAATTATAATTAATTTATCATGAATTAATAATACGCGTACCTTATCAATGTGATAAGGATAAGTCTCTTGAGTAATTGTAGATAAAAGATCGAGAACTCGTAGGTATAGTTGTGATTTGGTCATAGTATTGTCGTCAAAACAACGCTGTACTGCGTTGAGAAGGCCTCTCATTAAATATAAAACTCCATGTTCCGGACTGTCCTATTTATTTAACGATAAATTATACAATCATTGTATATCGCTTTACGTTGCGCACATTCTGAATATTAAAATATATTAAAATAAACATTAATTTCGTACCGGGACTACAAGTAACGTGGAAAGGAAATTTGAAAGATAAGAAAGCAAGTATGATTCTGAACTCTTATTTCGACCATCGATATCTAAAGTCTTTGGCATTTCTTGTACTAAACTTAAAGCCGCTTTAAAGCATGCATCAGCTGTTAAAAAAAATGTTAAAATAAATAAGATTATATTATATGCAGCAACAACTTAATTATGGTTTATCAATTACGATCGACGTACCTTGACCATAACATTGATTAAGAAGAGCGACCTGCCCTGACAATAAATACAATTGAAGTCTTGTGTGAACTAAAGTTAAAGATGGAATTGTGATAAAGCAAAAGGCAGCACAAGCTCGCACAAATGCCGATGTTCTTCTAGTATGATGGCCTCGAACGATTTTTCTAGTATCGACCGATAGTCTATTTACACACTAATGAGAACGAGAAAAGTATAATTATTTAAAAGTCTATAATAATGTGCAGTTCGAGCATTTTTATATACGACTCTCTTTCTACTTCTCTACCTGTACAAGCTGCATATGTACAATATCGAGATTATGAAAAGCAGCGCGAGCTTCCACGTAAAAATTCAACTGTTTCTCAAAATCCCTACCATAATCTACCCTTTGAATAAGACAACATATCAGCTGACCGATTTGTCTTTTTTCATCCTCTACTGTAAATGCGCTATAACGTAAACCGATTATATCATAGTCTATATTATTGTTTATATACATATATATATATATATATATATATATATATATATATACACCGGATGTATGTTATTAAAATATTAATGCATATTAATGTTATTCCAAAAAATGTACCTGACCGAGTCGTGCATTATATTCATAATAAACATAAGAGCATTTATCATAATTGGGTCTATGATTGGACTGTTCTGCTTACTTAAACCTTCTGCAGCTACTTTACATACCTCAACTTTAATGCTTTCTTTTTGAAAAAGATCTATTAATGGTAAAAAATTATCCTGCAATATAAACATAATTGAAGTAATATCCACAATGTAAATAAATTTACTTGGGTCTCATACCAATTTTCTATAAAAACTAAAGACTCAATATATACACACTTACCACGGTGAATAAAGATTCAAAATCTTGAGTGTGATTAATAAGTTTTTCAGCTATATTTTGTAATTGTGGGTAAAAATGCTCAAAAGTTCTACTTTCCCTTAAATGGCTTATTATTTCACCCAATAATAAGTTTATTTCACTGGCCTATATTAAATAGTATTAAATTAGCAACGTTATATAATAATGCAAAGATGTTTTCAAATACGGATTATAATTATTTATATATTTACTGAAAAATGAATAACTGTAAATTGCATCCAAACTTCTACTACTTGCATAAATTGCGTTGAGTCTTTTAAATTTTTTAAATATTTCCATACAATATTTAAAATATGTTGACACTCTTCTTTTGGTGGCGATTCTTGAATTAAACATTCACCAAAACTTTTATACAGAAGATGCTGTGGATATCCTGAAAATAAAAGCAACTATTTTTATTACATTTCTGCATATACTTTTAATGTTCAAAAGATATAATCTAATATAAGGAAGAAAATTTACCATCGTCTTGGCATGTTTCGATTAAATTAACGAATTCTAACGAGCGACATGATATGTATGTTGGTTTAAAAGACGTTAAAATTGTATTTATTAATAATGCGCTGGAAAATTTAAAAGATTCTGAATATATTCATTTATTTTTTAAATAAGCTGCATTCATTTAGAAAATTGAATTTACTTATTAGGTTGTTCTTTACATCGATGAAGAATTTCGGTTAAAAGACTTTCGGGTGCGGTTGCAGCTAGCACTTGTAAAATCCAATCTAAAGCTGGCGTGTATAAATTCAAATAGGAATGTAGAGAAAGCTCTTGATTATTTAAATTACTTGTGACAGATGCTGAAAAGTTTTGCCGGTATGTATAGAGAAAATCGTAAAAATTTTCTTTCACAAAGTCGAAATCAATAGTTTTCAGGGCAAAGCCTACTCGGCATAAGTAGCATCTGGCATATACAGCTACAAGAGGATCGCCAATTCCTCTAATCATTTTCGTTAGCCGCATCAGAATTGTGTTAAATTCACTGAATTAAAATCCGAGAAAAACAAATAATAAATAAGAATAATTGTACAGGATTTTTGTGAGTATTATTTCATTGGAATGGGATTTTATATTTTCTATACCTGTTTGTTAAAAAAGTATACGATTTCATTATTGCCATTTCAACGTAAAGCCTTGGTACCAGTTCTCTTATTGACTGCAATTTTATAAAACCAATTCTGACAAGTTTCTTTAGCATTTTCTGAAACCATGTCAGGTGAAAAATTATCTGGCAAACTGGTTGGTGCTTTACTCCCTGGTCTGTCAATAAAATATAAAAATTTAAAACTTGAAACGTTCAGCTATTTTCACACAGCTTGTTGAGTAATTATCATACATACCTGACATATTCAGCTTTAACTTTTAATCTTTCATAAACTAATTTTCCAAATATGTCTAAAATATCGGTTATGAGAACATATTTACTAGGATAAAACGATATTACTGATGTATCTACCAAAATTTTTGCACACTGAAAAAAATGTTTGTGAATATCACCTAATCATTCAGATTTTAATTTTAATTTTGTTCTAGCATTAAATGAAAACATGAAAAAACATATTGATTTTTGGTCATTTAAATAATTTTCCAACATTTTAAGAAAGAAAATAGATTATACAAGTAAAGAAGACGAAAGAGTATTTTTAAAGTTTTCTAGTGCAACCTTCGTTTTTAAGAACTATGCATATTCATTACTTTAATTGTACTTTTGTCGACTGCTTATATACAAATTAATAAATATTTTTTCATTGGTCTTACTGTCCAATCAATTCAATCGAAAACAATACGTAACAATATAAATACATATCTACATTAACATTAATACATCAATACACAAAAATAATAAAAATAAAAATTAAATTAAAAATTATAATGACAGTCAGACTGTCCTTGTATAAAGTCACCCCCGTAGACTAATCTGAAAATAAAATATTAGCTGAAAAAATTTTGTTAGTAAAGTACAATCTGACTGTCTCCAACACCCTTACCTAATTGAAGATCCAGTCCAACGTTTCGAGCTCGCTATGGCTCCTCATCAGGGACTAAACTAAACCTTATATTCTAATCTATATATACCTTATCCCCACTACCAAATTTAGTAAATTAAATCTAAATTCCCCCTCTACACAAATTGTTCAAAACCAATCAATTTAATAAGGAATCATAAATATTGTCCAATTTACTAGACACTAACATTAAATTCACATTATTCCGATTCCTGGAAATGTGAATACTTTCAAAACTCTCCCTTTTATACTTATTATTAATACCATGTTTCAAAATATCCACATTCACAAAATCAAAAGAATGTAAAAACCTTAAACAATGCTCTTTTAAACCGGAAGTAATATGTGAGCTACGTAAACTATATTTATGTTCATAAATTCTCTTTTTTAAATATCTACCTGTTTGTCTAATATAGTATTTATTATAATCCATACAATTAATGTTGTAAACAACTCCTGATTTTAAACATAAATCATCCTTATCTTTGCAATTATTAAACAACTTACTTAAATTCTTGCTATTTTTAAAGAAAATTTGAATGTTATATTTCCGAAAATTTCTTTTAATTCTTTCAGATAATCCTCTAACATATGGAAGGACAGTAATTTTACCTCTGTTAACATCAACTCGTGCATTATTTAGATTTTCGGTATTATAAATGTCAAACAATCTCTCAGCAATTAATCTATTAATAAATTCAATTGGATAACCATTATTAATGAAAGTTTCTCTTACTATCTGTAAATTATTTTGTCTAAAATCTTTATGTGATAATTTTATTGCTCTGTCAATGACACTTTTTGTGTACCAATTAAGTTTCACCTTATTATTACTACATCTAATGACATTAATTTCCAGAAAACTCAACTGATTATGAATCTTAACCTCCCTTGTAAATTTAATTCTGTCATGTACAGAATTAAAAACATCCGCCATTTCATCCACAAAAACTTCTGGAACAATTGTAAAGATATCATCAACATATCTCTTAAATATCATTGGTTCAAAAAGCAATTTTGACAAAGCTATACTTTCTAATTTTTCCATAACTAAATTAGGTATAACCGGTGACAAAGGTGACCCCATTGCACATTCGTATTTTTGTTCATAAAATTTATTTCCAAGGAAAAAATTGTGTTATTAAAAACTAAATTAATTTCTTTAAGAAATTCATTCATTGTTAATTTTGTATGTAAATTAATTTCATGCCACTTCTCCTGTATAATATCATTTAACAATTCTAAAGGTACATTTATAAACAAAGATACTACATCCAATGAAATCTTCTTATAGTTTTTCGGAATAACAATATCTTTCATTTCATTGTAAAAACACCAACTATCCTTAATATAAGAACTAGTTTTTCCAACTATCTTAACCAGTATATTAGATAAAAATTTAGAGAAGATATTATTATGTATAATTGTCGAACGCAATTCGTAGTTTTTCACTAACAGGTTGAAGGACTTTTTGATAAGGATATCTCTCCGAAGTCATAAAGCTCAATGTACTAAAGAAGCGTGGATCTTCTGTCAAAAATGTGAAAATCGTCTGTCCACTTTTCACAAAAAAAAACCATATTAAGGTGAAGCTTTGTACTTGTTATAGATATTAATATTCTCGATTACAAAAAAGTGTTCTTGGGAAGCGTCGATTGTCTGTTAAAAATATCAAATTTTTATATAAAAGTTATATAAAAAAATGTGTCGTTGACAACTAGACATATTCAATAACAGCAAATACCCCTAAATTAGACGAGACAAACCGATAAAGTCATTGATTATAGTTAGAAAGGTCGACAAATAAATCAAAATTACTATTTGACTTACTGAAAACAGTTTCTTAATAGTGAAGAAATCAACTAATTATCAATTTTGAAGCTGGCTCAATGCGATATTCGAAACCATTTACAGCGAAACAAAGTTGAATGCCTTAGCACCGCAATTTCCAGTAACGGCTGATTTTCTCTAGGTCACTCTCTGATACTCCTCTAAATATGAATGAAGAACCTATCGCCCGCGGTCTTTTCTATTTCTAATCGAAAACAAAATACAGTAATTTAAAATACAGATGCAAGTCTCTATGCACGTTATTCTTCCAAAAAAGTCTTGTGACTTTTATTGCTGCTACGTTGCATCACTGCTGTCAACATATCAAATCATATGAGGGCATATCTGTCTGCTATCAACATCTGACTAAGTTTTCAGGCGACGACACCCTGATTATTCTATTCTTCAGTTACATCCGATTTATGCTGTACTATACTGTCTAGATAATCCACCGTATAATCACACAAATAAATAATGAGCGATTATCATGATTAATTTTCTCCGTCTATTTATTTTCTAGTTATATATTAAGTCAAACTGACATAACCCTTAAGTTATCAACAATCGAAACTATTATAACCACCCACTAGAGATCTGAACACAGAGCATACTATATGAGGCTGGATGAAAAGAAATAAACAATCTTTTACTCCCTTGACATATAAGTCTTCCAAAATCCAACTTATGCGTCAAATCAAATTGATGCTTTCACGAGCTTATCTTCGGATATTTTTCGGTTTTCCTTCAAATAAGTAAGTGACACTGACAATCTTTTACTATTACAGAAGAAATATATTTCATAAATATATTCCATATTCATATGAATTATGGATTGGATCCAAATAAAATGATTGTGTATTAACATTTACACACTAATAAACATCTTTTTTCAAACGTGAATGGCATGTTGTAGTAAAAACTGACGGTCATAATAGAATGAAGATTTTTTGTTTAAACAATTTGGAAGCATTATAGGTGGACAAATGCTGTAAAACAAGGTAGCTGGTACTAAGAGAGAAAAAATGATACCGGTACAATTTGTACAAAACGAAAATTCGTGCTGAAAGCTGCAAAATATGATGCGAGGTAGTGTCAGCAGTTTACGATAAAATTTCGTGATCTCTTTGACATCCTCTTAAACAGGCATATGAATACACGATGGAATTCGTTATTTAATTTTTAATCTCAAATATATTGTTTAAAAGAAAAATTATCTTACCACAAAGTATCGCTTTTCATTGATAGGTTATTAAATTTTATAGAGGAAGATTTTTTGTTTTTTTTTTTTTAAATATCTGAAAAAATAAGGCCTCCTGCAAATACTATTAATATTTTGTAAGGAGGCAGATACTGTCATTATCTGTACTTATTATGAAAAAAATTATAGTATCGAACAGCGGTGAACTATAATCGCGGGAGGTCTCAATCCCAATCATCCCTCTTGGGAATGCCGCGGTCGCAACAAAAATATCTTTACCCTCCTCTGTGCATCCTTTAGACATATCCTCACTATTGAAGCTATCCTCAAACCCACGTTTCCCTCTAACTGATTCAACTCTAATTCACGTAAAAATTATCTCTGAAATTATCGTAGAAATCCTCCTCTGTTTTGAAAGATTACTAGACCAAAAGTACTTGGCTACTGCTCCACTATGATCTAGATGTCCCTCAAAACACTCCTCTAAGATTCAGCCAAAAACAGGACTTCGACACGGCACTGAATTAATTGACCTCACTAATTAGTTCTGTTCGGAATACCATCTCACAAGCCAACTTGTCTTTGCTACAGAAGAACTTCATCACCTCCGACATTATCTCTCTCATACGCGAAGAAACAAGGTTATGAAACTTTCATCGAAGAATCAAAGCTCCAACTCAAATCAGTATGCGAATCCATCAAATCTCTCGCAGGCTATCACTCCTTTATTTTCTTTTCCACAGGAGTCAACAACCTGTACAATTCTATACAGAGAAACATTCAAAACTATAAAATCGATGGGGTCGGATAAAATAAGTAATAGTATCTTAAAAAATTTTCCCGAAAGTTTATCTCAGCTTTATAAGTAATCAAAATTTCATTCCATTACAAAGTGCAAGTAATGGGTAATCGAAATTAATTCTATGACTAAGTAAATGTAATGTATAATGAAAATTTTCAATATATAATGAAAAAGTCAAAATAATGGGTAATGCTTACTAGCACAATACAAAATATCATTCCTGATATACTACGCATGGTAAAAGAAGGTTAATTATAAGTACTCCTAATATAGTATATGTTGAAAGATACCAGCAACTATTGGCTACCATCGGGCTTTCACCAATGGCGGCGAAAGTTCAAAGTTTCCCGACAGTTTACCGTTTGCGATAACGGAAGCCTACGGTATTTCCATTGCCATGAAGTCAAACACTAAAAGAAAAAATGAAAACCAGTACAACCACCAAAGCTATCAAAAGAAAATATTATAAATTCTTTTGCGAAGAAGTAGACAAAATAATAAAGACTTGGAAAAGATAATACCTGTCGATCCCAACATATAAACAACTCAACAATCTCAACAGCAGCAATTAGATAATTCTGAAAATGAAAGATATACACGCAACCAATGCTCCAGAAGGGCCTTGGAAGAGTGGGAACCGAAATTAAAATAAGTTCTAAAAACGTTTTTTAACTTTTCAAGAATTAAATCTTTAAAGTTTTATAGGTACTAAAGAAGTATATAATGATTCAAACCAATATCATATATCATTTGCCTCAAAATAAACTATCTTCTCTAGCCCCTAAAAACTAATTCTTCTATCTTTCAAAAGAATTTTTCATGATCAACTATAAAAGAAAAGAAAAAACAATGATGCTAAATAAAACGAAATTGAAAAACTCTAATATATTAAAAGAAATTTTCTCTAAACAATAAGTAAAAGACAAGTATACGAATTAAAAAACCCCGTCTAAATACTTGCAGTTTCGTTTGAAATTTTCCAAGCTTTATTAAAATTAATTTTATCTTTCACTTATAATCTCTTTATTAAAATTGATTAAATCTATCACCCTGAATATGCTTTAAGGCCAAAAATAATTTGAGATTTAGGATTGATTCATAAGTATTTAATTGATGGTATTTTATGTTATTTTATATCATGAAATTTCAAATAACACAAGCTTAACTGAATAATAATAATAATAATTATCTTAATAAGATTCAAGCTAGAATTACGGTTTAATCTTTCTAGGCTTAAATTATGCTAAATAGTAGTATTCCTATTCTAGGCTTGAATTATTCTACTAAATATATACTATTCTTATAATAAATTTCTTTAGAATTATCAGTTTCTCTTTTTATTAAAATTATTTATATGCATATTATTTCAGATGTATTATCTTCAAATTTAATTTAAGTAAATAAATAAAATATCAATGTCTTACTTGTATGGCAATTTTTAATGCTTTAACTCGATGATCCGAATTCCAAGCAAGAACAAGTTCATTATTTAACTGTTCAATTCGTGACATATATTCTTGTTGCGTTAAACCATGCATTTGTCTAACTGAACCATCTTCAAAATCATCTAATTGTTCTAGTCTTGTCTTAACTTTATCTACTAATGATCCACTTGGCTGAACTTTCATAATTACTGAATAAAAGAATATTTTAAAATTGAAATCATATCTAGGCTTTCTTTTACTGTAGTTACTTACCTTTTTCTCCTCCTGGTAAGAAACTTGTAACAATAGATAATTTTTCTAATGTTGTGTATTTATTTAATACAGTAGTCCGCCTTGATGACCATGGTTTAACAATTTCATCTACTTTATCCTTCACCTTTCTACCTACTGCTGCTGCATTCATTGAATAATCCCACTAAAATATTTCTAACTTAAATTCCAATAAAGCTTATTAAAAGTCAAAGAGCTATAAACAATTGTATCATTTAAAATTTACATCATCTGATGCCATTTTAGAGAGAGGATCCATTTGCTCTTTACTAAATTGTGTAAGTGGATCAGAGCCATCAAGAAAGGAATGATTCGATAATGGGTCACCTATTGAACCAATATTAACAGGAGTTGTTGCTTGTGTAGGAGTCGGTGTACTTGTAGAAGAACTTGTACTTGTTGTATTTCTCGAAATACCACGTCTGACTCCAGTTCGCCCATCGATCATCTTAAAATGGAAAAAATATTACAGCATAAATAATCAAATATTTAATTTATTTCTAAACAATAAGACACTTTTAAAATACCATAACTATAAGTGGCTTAAGTGGATGATCATTTACTTCCTCTAAATTTAAGGATTTTCCTATTCCATAATTAACTGATCTTGCACACCTATAAGTATTAATACACTATTAAACAAATGTCTCTATTTTATATTATACAAGTAACTAAAAATATATTGTCATGACAAAGTCTACTTTCTTAAAAAAAAAAAATTACCATTCAACTTCCGTCATTTTTAAAAAGTTATAAATATAAAAATACTTGATTGGTTGACTTAAACTTTTTAACTTTGAATCCAAGAAAAGGATAAATCTATTAAGAGGTTAAACTGCTAAATATTATTTGTTGATTTTGTTGATTTGAAATAATTTTTCAATGATAACAATAAATCAGGCATGATATAACTAAGTGTCAGAGGTATGGAGGGTATAGAAAGAATCAAAGGATTTACACATGATGCGCATTCGTTGCGCACTGCAGTGCACAGCTGATGTTTGAGCGCAGATTTAAACAGGTTTAAGTACATGCTATCTCTTTCATTGCTCCATTCTTCCCGAAGATTATATATATATATATATATATATATATATATATATATATATATATATATATATATATATATACTAATTATACGCAAGGCGGGGGCATGGCATGAATGTTATTTTGACACGTTTTTTAAGTTTTTTAAACATGTTGAACACGATGATGTTTTTGAAACTGACACGATATATATTATATCTGATTATATATACCACGGATTATATATATATATATATATATATATATATATATATATATATATATATATACTTACTTAAATAAAATAAAAAGCATGAATATATATAATAATTGTAATTTATTATTACCTCTTACGTATTAAAATTATTTATCATAAAATTATTTAAAATTAAAAAAATTAATTAATTATTATATAATCTAATGGGTTCATAATAATATTGTCATAATATATATATATATATAGGAAAATAGAGTTAAAAAATTTTATTTAAATTATTTTGTCTACATTAATTATTTCAATTTTATTTATAACTATACACAAAACTTATAATACAGTTAAGGCATTTTATGTATTTATATTATTTTTATTTTATTTTATTTTATTCGCTCATTTGCGTGTGGAAAAATCATATTTGGAGAGAAATATTCCCGCATTCAGTTCCAATATGGTACCAACAGGTACCAATGTATATTATAGGCATATTGTAGTTAATTAAAGATTGTAGCAGCTTGTAGCATATAGCAGGTAGTAAGGTACGTAGGTACCAACTAGTACCAGCTGGTGCCAGTGAGACAGAGACAAGTCAGACGGCAACGCATGTCAGACGTCATCAGTACACCACATGTAATATTAGAGCCCAGCATATGTACATATATCAGCAGATATCAGTATGATTCTTGAGCCTTGGATATACACATATATAGATAAATTAGACAATATTAATATTAAAAGAGTCAAATAACGCATGTGTCGTACGTTTTCTAGCATTTTACCAACATTGTCTTTTAAATTAAACTTTCGGTAATGTTATAAATTTATCATAAACTATTTTATTTTGAGCAACAAAATTTATTGATTATAAATTAATGCCAAATATTAAATCTAACGGATTATATAATTTTAATTTTTGAAAAAAATATAAATTAAAAAGAATTATTCGCCTTGTGAAAAGAAAACCAGTATAAGTTTTAAAGAAAATATATTTTATTTAAATAATTCATAAGGGAATAATCTTTGTTACGATTACAAAAATTTTATTTTTCTTACAAAATTTAATAACTAATTTTTTTTAATTTACAGTTAATTAAAAATATTGTGTCTCAGTCGCGTCACACAGTACGTTTCGTATAGGCGTGCATCAGTTATGTTGAACCAAGCTGAATTGAACACTAGCGGATAAATCGATGATGTTGGGTGCATTGGGAAGTCCGTGTGTCGACTCGAGCCTCAATTTAGTGTTTAGCTCGCCTCTCTCTTTTCTCTTTCGTTCGCCGTTCCCTCGTGCCGTTTGTATCGTCGTTGTCGATTGCGACGAATTCTTTTCCTTTACATTAACTTTAAGGGCATCGCCCTTTTCCGCCTATTGAGGTGTAAGTTTATGACCTTGCGGATCATGTCGGCCATCGACGACGTCTTCGAGAGTTGGGAAGAAATGGAAGAATCAGGGGTAAGTTCATGAGACACAAGAGATAACTTAAAAATTAAAAAGATACCCTAGCAGACTCAATTTAACCTTAAAACCTAGTAGCCTAAGGCAGATTACCTCATTATAAAAGTATCCCAAGAGTGAACTCTTGCATTTTTATTTTCGATTTAAAAAAGAATTTTCAAATATATATATATTTATATATATATATATATATATATATATATATATATATATATATATATATATATATGTGTGTGTGCGTGTATATATATATATCTTTATTCCATTATAATAGTATAGATTAGTAAAGTAAAAATATACTTTATGCAACAATTTTCACAGACTAATTTTTACTTAATTCCAGTAAATTTTGCTTATGGACGTTGTGTGCCTGAACTGTAATCTTTTACATTAACAGTAGTGAAATACAATAGAAATAATCATGCTGAAAATTATTAAACTATGTATATATTATGTTTAAGGCCCTCGATAAGAAGCTTAAGGCTTTAGAAGTAAATCCTGTTGATACACTTGAAGATGAGTCAAGGAAGTATGTTTTAATTATCTATTATATTTCACATAATTCAAATGAAAAATATAAATATATTTTTGAAAATTCATTTTTTGTCCACTTAGTAAAGATTGTAATTCAGATACAAGAATCATTATTCTGGGAGATGAAACAATGCGTTCACAATATGCTCCAAGACCAACAGTAAAAATACTGAAGAGGCCAGATAGAAATTTACAAGGTGATGGCCCAATGCTAAACGGTGATAAACCTAAGCAACCAATTAAATCATTAAAACAGGTTTATTTTTATTTACTTTCAATAAAATTAAAATATCTTTAATGAATTAATATTAATTAAGTAATCATTTTTATAAGAGAGAACAAGAATATGCTGAAGCAAGGAAACGAATATTAGGAGAAGAAAAAAGTCCGGAAGAAAAGTTAATACCAGAAATTAATAGGATACAAGGAAAAATGTTAGTAGCTAGTGGAAGTAGTTTACCAACAAATGTAACAAGAATGCCAACAGGACCAGATGGAACCAAAGGATTTAATGTACGCAGGTAGCATGTATGAAAAACTCAACTGCAATCACCCATTTCGTTGCTCTTTTCTCTTATCCTAAAAGTACTAAGGGTAAGAGACGGCTATGAGGCCGAAAGCAGCGGATTGCTACAAGTGCCCTAAATAATATAGGGCCCTGTACAGCTCTGCTAAACAGAGAGGTACTACATGACTACTGCTTCCCGTGAAGGTGTGCTTATGAAAGGAAAGCAGAAGAATGACGATGCCTTTGTACAATCTGAGTCAGAATAACCATGACTATGAGATGCTGCTTATTGTGGATGTAACAATTTGACATTTTACAAACTTACGTAATTACAAAATAAATTATGTTTTACTAAAACATTATTTTTCATACTCCCTAGAATTATTAATGTAAATATAAATAACTAACATTCTAAAACTGTGAGTTTATTTTTTAAAACAAATTTACAAATTAATTCTTTCCAGATTCTTTTTTAATAAAATAATTATGCTGTATTTATTGAATGCTTATGTTTTATATACATAAAGAAATTTATTTAAATAATTACTAAACAATAAAATTTTTCAGAATTGTTACTATATAAATTGATATTTCTTAATTGGAAGAAAATATTTATGCACTACAACGTACAAGTATAAGTATACTATAGGATAGAATAAGTAAATGGTAAACTCATTAAGGTTAAGAAAGATCATAACTTAATATAGGAATTTAACATTTATTTGAATAACTCAAACATTATGAATATTAATGTAATTAATAACAATTCTAACTTCTAAGACTTAGTGATCAAATTTGTCTAGAAGTCCATTGTGAAATACAGTTATTACTATTTTTAAATATCACAGTAACTCTGTATTTATCAAATATTTGTTTCTAATATAATTGGTACATTGTTATTTAAAATAGATACCTTGTTTATAAAAAATACTACAAATTGAAATTGTATTCATTAATTCTTTCATAAGATTATTTTTATAAACATATTTCTTATTTATTATAAATATACATTTTCTCAAATGATTGAGATATTTAAAGCCAGTATGTTATATAAGAATTATTAATAAATTGATGTCATTAAAAAATTAGTTTTTTCAAAAATTATCTTTGTTTACAATGCTACAAAGACGTAATTATAATACAAACAATATTTTATAACATTAACTATAACTTTAAAATTAAAGTGCAGTAGCTATCTGCCAATACATTCGTAAGCACTATATAAAGTCAGTTAAATATCGTGAAATTTAATTATATACTTATAATTAACAGGCAAACATAAATTTGCATTTAATTTTATACCATAATTTTTGTCACTGGTCAAAATTGTTTGGTTTATTTTTGATAGCAAGGATGCAGTCTGTATAATTCCTTGTTTCTGAAACTTGTATCGCATTCTTCACAGTAACATTTCAATTCAGTTTGTGGTATAACTGATGTACCTTTGTCTACATTTAATCGTTTTCCATTAACAAAATCTCTGCTCTTCTTTTTTGAAACCTTACCAGATTTATTTATTTTATTGTTAACCTTTATTTTTTTTTCTTTACTTCGTAAATTTTTTGGAGAACAGCTATCATTTTTATCACACTGTTTTTTCTCCATACCCAATTCAAAAATATTTTTTTCTACAGAGCTCTCAGAAGAACTCTTATCTAATTTTGAAGGATTAACTACAGCTAAATGCCTTTTAATTTTAATCCTAGGATAATCTACATTGCACGTATAATCCTTTTCTAATTTTACAACTGCACATAAAGGAACCCTGTCCAAAGATGTAGATACTTTTTTAATATTTAAAGGATCCACTAGAATCAATTCTTCTTGCACTCCTTGTTCTTTCACAAGCTCATTATTTTCTATTGTTTTATTTACTATTTCTTGTTTTATTTTTAAATCTACAATTTTTATAAAATTATCATTACCACTTTTTGCTTCATTAAAATGTAAACATTGATCACTTTTTTTCATTTCCTCTATTCCCAAACTTTTCCTGTCCTCATTGTCTTCTTGCAAGCTCTTTCTAGTTTGGTCATCTTTTTGCAAATTTTTTTTATTTGGACTTTCTTGTTTCTGTTCGTTTTTTCTGAAATTACATTCTTCTTTTTGTAAACTTTTTCTCATTTGACTTTCTCTTTGCAAACTTTTTCTTCTATATTTTTCTTCCTTTATTAAATTTTTATTTTCTTTATGCAAAATTTTTCCACTTTTACTTTGTTGTTTATGCCAACTTTTATCCCGTTGAAATTCCTTTATTTTTCTGTTAAATTCTTCTAGATTTTTACGAGTCCTTAAAGTTCTTATTTTATCATCAAGTTTTTCCAATTTAATAACTGGACTAGGGTTTATTAAGTTATGTGTTATTTTGATTTCAACAGGATTCACTAGCAAAGGATCAAATAAATCCAATTTACTTTTAAATTTCGTCTTTAAATTGTTTGTTAGAACTTTCCTTTTAGGACCTGTATAATCAACTGAACCCTTTCTAGGCCTTAAAGCTCTGTTTTCAGATATAGAATTATTAATATTATGAATTTTGTCAGAATTTGCACACTTATTATTAACAAAATTTAAAGTTTGAACTTCATTCTCATCAATTTCTTTAACACTATCATTTTCAAATAAGTTTTTACTAAAGTTAAGATCTTTATTAATATATTTAGATTCATTGTTTAATTCACTAAATTTACTAGATACAGCAGAATTAATATTGGAACTATGCGCCAAATTTTCTGATTCTTCTTGTAATTGTTTTAGTTCTACAGGAGATTGCTTATTTACTTTCATAGTTTTGTAGCAGACACATTTACACTTTGAACATGAAACTATTGGACCTGTACTTGAATCATAACTATTTTGTAAAAAACTTGCTGGGAATAATAATGAATTTTCACGAAGAGATTCACATTCACCATTTGCATTACTAAAATCATTGTCATCAGGAACTTCTGTCTTAATTTTAAATCGATTCATTTTCACCATAGGAGTAATAATCTTTTCATCTACATTATCTTTTTTCATCCACGACAATAAGTTTTTCAATTCAGCATCAGTCTTTGCACAATCTACATAAAAATTATAAAATTCTTCCAACTTATAACTGCAACGATGGCACATCTGTTTTGGTAAAACATCCATTTCATGTACCTAAAATAAATAAATATTTGAAACTTAATTTTTAATACAGATCTATACATAGCTATTTAAATAATTATATTAATAATGATATAATAAAAAAAATATACTATACTAAAAAGCCATAATTTTATTAAATCAGAAAAGATTATTGAATTTTTTGTATTAGATGATACAATATCAACAATTTTTCTATAATGTATAAGTACATAAAAAATTGAATTTAATAAGATTTTTTTAATTTGATTGTAATCAAAATATAATTAATTATGTTCTTTTTATAAATATTTTTGTAGAACAATTAAAGTATTATACTGAAGTTATGTTTTTCATAACTATGTACAAATAATTTAAAAAAAAGTTAATTCTGTTTTTATAATCTGTCTAGAAAACGGATAATTGATAAAAGTATATGTTGGAATACTTGGAATACTAAAAAATAAATAATAAAATCTTTTTACAAATGACGTCTCAAATTATAAATAAATTGTCAATAAAATATAAAATAATAAAACTTGATAAACGAACCAGAATCGGCAGTATAGCATTGATTTTTCGCACATGATTTTCATTTTTGTCGAAGATATCGATGGCGATCCCCGAGCTTTTGCCGCAGAGTCGACACATGCGGCTTTTCTCCAGGGTCTCCATCGTTCCCGCTATTCAAACCAGTCGTTCTCTCTTACTTTTCCCGTTTCAAAAAAAGTCAAGAATTCTCAGTTGTTGCAACCAAAAACTTCGTCCGGCGTCTTAGTTTCCGCTTTAATCAGCGGTTCGGTGACGATGACAATTAAACCTGCAGCACATATACATACTCACGTTAGTTCATGAACAGGTAAAATAACGTCTCGAGGCGAAATAATTTATTTTTGGCGCGAATACCTTCTGGGGAAACGCATCGATACACCACCTCACTCTATATACAGTGTGACCCAAGGGGACCGATGGACTTTACGCGCGCATGAAATTCCCGCCGTTGGAGAGATCTGCGGAAGAGGAAAAAAAATCCTACTTCTTTTTCGATCTTTGTTCCAATAACTGCTCCGGATTCCCAGAAACGGTGGCAGCGAGGCCGATGCCTCGTACTCGTACACCGTTTGCACTTCAAAAACCGTCAGTAGTAGCTTTGTAGCTTATTAAAGATCCCAGCAATTGGTGCGAAATAGAAAGAGAGAGAGAGGGAGAGAGAGAGAGAGAGAGAGAGAGAGACTGAGAGAAAGAGAGAGATAGAGAGAGAGCGCGCTAGACAGTGCTCTCTTTCTTTCTCAGTCACTCAGTCTTCCGCAAGTCGAAGACTCGCTCGTTGTAAGACAAGCCATGCCTCGAGCGCGTCGACGACGTTATAATGCTCCGAGCGGACGAACCTCTGGAAACACTCGTCGTGTTTCGTAGATCGGGCCAGCTACAGGCGAATGTGGAGCGTGTCAGCACTCGCTCGAGCGACGAGCACTGGTCAGTAACGACGGGGCCCGTATAGCCAGCCAGGAGTCGTTCCCTCTTTCTTCTTTGGTTGCTCGTTACATTTACGTTGACGGTCGAGACAGACTAGCTGATCTCGCGAGCGACAAAAAGAGAAACTCGCGCTGGGAGCGCGCACACATGTATGATTACACGCACGCGCGCGCGCGCGCGCTGCACCTCGTTGGACACTATCACGCACGGACGCGACTCGAGAGTCGAGCGTGCCGTCTCTCGAGTGCCCTCGTGCGTGTGAACAAAGTGTCGAGGGAAGATTCCGGCTGAGCGGATGGAATGAACCCTGGTTGTAGGGATAAGGATAAGCTGGATACGAATATAACGCGCTGATTTGCTGATGTCGAAGCTGACTGGATATCTAGAGTCTAGCAGCGGAGTTGATTCACACACCAGGATATGTGTATTGCGATTTGCGAATGTATATTAGTGTTTAGCGAATGGTATAGGAGCAGAGGGCGCTGTCGTCGGCTGCTGTTGCGTCTTTTTCTCTCTTCCCTCTCTTCAATTCCAATTCCAAGTTCGGAGAATCGGAGACCGCAGCACGCTGTTTCGACGAGGTTCGACGTTAGCGGTTAGACTCGTGTGGAGCTGAACTATGTTATGGCTTTATGCACTGCAGCCAGGCAATGTAAAAGCTGGTAAAAGCTTTATCGTTGCCTGAGTACTCGTAAAACCCATTATAATTCCTTGTTCGATTTTTCTCCTTTCCTTGTCTCTCCCCCTTTCTTTCACTTTTCTGATCTCATTCCTTGACTTTGAATCTATAAATCTATGTACATATATAATCCCTAAAATATTTCTGTCTTGCTTCTTTTTATAATACAGTTCGTTGATAAATGATGTCATCTATAAAATTTGATAAATTTTTGTGAGCTTGTTTTTTTAAACATCACACAATAGTTCGAACATGTTCATGTCATTCCACAAAATAAGTTTTTATAGACAAATTCATCCAGTTAACCCTTATGTCCTAGAACCACCTATTACAGCGTTTATTCTTATCTATACGTGGATGTATTATAATGATTCCTTTGTTATCAATCTATTTTAAGCAAATCTTATTCTTTTTATGAAAGTGAAGCCTTCTGGGTGCTTTCTTATTTAAATGTTGTAATCGTGTATCAGGCCTTGTTTGATTTATCAATTATTAATTTATGTTAAATGAAATAGACCTTGGTTTTACGTATTTTTCACACAGCATAGATTATTTGTTCAAAAAGTGCGTAAAATAACTATTATATATATTACAACAATGTTCTAATATATTTGTGGAACACTTCTTTTTTATGTATAGTATATATTATCGAGCGATTGTTATATAGTTGACACTCATAACTTGAAAATAAAAAAATTACTTATTACAAGTTAGTAGGCAGTACGGTCATTTCTTACAAATCTTCATAGCTAGATCAATTTTATTTTCTTATAATTTAGCTGTTCAATCTTGGATATTTCAATCCAAAATACTGTAACTAATATGAATGATATAATTAAGTACATGTGTTATCCGAGTTTTATCAGGTTTTTTTTACCTTGACAAGATGTCCTTTGTATATATATATATATGACAGTAGAACTAGAATCAATAAACTTGCAGCTGATTGCAAATCAGGTTGCGTGTTTACTACATATTAACGATAGTAAAATTGCAAGTATCTTTAAGGTATAAGACAGGATTGCTCGGGACTGCTGAACTCAGAAATAATATAGTCGGGTGGAATTATATCTATAGACCCGTCATTGTAAGTCACATCGAGGTTCACATCCATATTTTGAGTTAAAGTAGAAACGAAGATGAAAAAATATATACTTTCATGTAAGTATATACAGTTAGAAAAATAATGTAAGTTCAGTTCAATGACATGTATATATAACTTTGTATAGAACATTTATATATAAGAAAAAAGCTAATTCATGAATCTGATATTAAAAACGCTGTACGATTAATGCATACATGAATAATTTTTTAACGAACAGCGGATCAGGAAGCTTTGCAAACTTCATTCTATAATTTCTCACTGTAAAATCCGGTAAAACCTCATATTACAGTGACCTAAAGATTCAACGTCGACCATTAGAAACTCTATAATATTAGATTTCATCACGCTGTTTACGAAGAAGGGCATCAAAAAAGTGAACGGGGGGGGGGGACTACCGTTACAGATGTATAAAACTCTGTGAGTGATTATAATACATTTTTTTATATTATCTATTCTGTTTTAAACAGTTAACTACTTCGGAGAATGTACATATGGGAATAATGGTATAACAACGTGTAGAAATTATCAAGGCCACGAGAAATTTGGTAAAAAAATGTATTATAACGAGTAGGTGATTCATTTTGTTTTTGGAGAAACATGCCAGAAGTATATGCCTGCTCGCTACTTGCAGTCGGGAACAAAACTCACTCCGTCGTGTAAAAAGTCGAGTGTAAAAGTACCGTTCGGCGATACGCTCGATGTAGATACGCGCAGCGCTCCGAAACTGCTGAGCTGCGCGAGATCCTTATGCTGATATACGCTGGATGGGTGTCTGACTGTCTCTGGTTTCTTCGCTGGTTTCCGGTTATTATTATAACCATAAAAGCTCGATGCAACTTTGTTCCCTATACATTTTATCGCTCGTGCGGCAGCTTATGCCAAGTCTTATAGTAATCCAAGCGATGACTTTATTCGTCCATATAAGGTTCGAGGCAGATAGGATACACTCGGCGGTAAAAATAAAAAAATAAAAAAATATCATAGCCAGCAGGCCTGGAAATTGTTGCGCAACAAAACCTTATTCAGGGACCCCCTCGCGCGAAACAATCGGCGATTCGGTGCGCTCTCCTGCCTCTCCCGTGACCCGAAGGCCTGCCTATATGCTTACGTACTTACTCTCCTCGTTTGCACAACGGCCTGTATATATATATGTATTATATACCCTACCAGCTGAGGATCGAGCTCTATAGGATGCGACGGTCCATTATAAAAAACGACACATATATTTGTGGCCGGGATTGAAGGATAAGGCTCTGTTGGAGCTGGCCGTGCAGTATTCGATGAATTTTATTTTTTCTTCCAAATCTAGTTTTCAAACTATCTATCTTTTATTACAAAAGTTCTGCTAAAAATTGTAATTTTATAATTATCGACGCGTCTGCAGGAGATTTTTCCACTCGCGTACTTAAAAACTCATCTGATGGATATAATCGGGTGATAATTATCATTTGGCATACTTATCTCGCGTCAGATTATTAAGAAGATTAAAAATTTATACAATAACTATGTCCAGCTTCGAAAAATCATTTAATTATTAACAGGTGAACAATCAATAATTTATCATATTGCATTTTGATCTTCTCTAGGACATGGTCACACTAAAAATTGGAAAAAATAAAATCAATGCATGCTACTTTTTAAACAAATTTTATAAAATACATAATGCATCTTTCGATTGTAATCTCGATCTTCTTGGCATCGATAAATACATAAAATTTATTTATATAATATATAAAAAAATAAATAAAATTGGTATTCCATTAGAAGCTAGTATAATGATATAAAACTCAATTGCACCTATTATACTTTATTGCTATAACTTTGATAAGCTCAAAATTCTTGTAAACATTGCTTTTATGAAAATCAAAGAACAATTTAGGTTAATTTAAAACTTCGATTGCTTTAAATCAAATAAACATTAGAATTTTTTCATTATACAATTAAAGTCAAGTTCATTGAATAAGATTTGTTGTTATATACACTCGCGAAATGAGAAAGTGCGCGACCTTCCGATGTTATTTCAGCTGGGAAAAACTCGGGAGATCCGACCGCTACTGTCCAGCATCGTAACTATATTATATCGCATGAGCACATCATTTTATTTCGCCTTTCAAAAAGAAAACAATTAATGGCAATAAACAAAGTGATATAAGTTGGTGACCTGCTGTAACCTTTATTTAGATGTAGATTTACATCGCTCCTTATGTCCTCCTCCAACTTCCTCATGTATATAAAAACTAATAATTATTACGATATAAAGGCTTAAAAATAACGAAATAAATTTTCTACAATTTATTAAAAAAGATGATAAATAATATATCAAAATTTCTTATTGACATTTTGCAAAGAAAATAATTCAAAGATTGAAAATAAATGCTTCTTCAGATATGGTTTCGCAATAAAAACACAAATTGTTTTCAAGTGTGAATTTCGTGGACATAATTCTTGTATTCGAGGAGATTTCTGTGCTCTCCAAGAAGGCTTTTAAGTTTTTGATCACCTTGAAATCAAATCCTAATCAAATCCGAAATTTTATTCAGACAATTGTATGCCCTGATGTTGATGATGAAGCCTGGTGAAAATCAAAGATAGGGATAATCTCAACATACATAATCTTATCGATACCAAACTTAAATACTAACCCGTTAGCTCCTAAACTAAACGCTTCGAAGATATGTACTTTTATGAACTTATGTATGTCCATATTGTCACGAATATATTTCACAATGCGAACATTTTATTATCGGTAATGAAGAAAACTCTGATGAAATTACGGATTTTTATACAATTTAAAGACGCATAAAATTAAGCGAGACAGATTATTTTAGATATTATTTCTAATGATACTCTATTTCCGAAACCATTAGAGTTAAAAAATTTCCGGTTTCTCACTTTGAATTAGAAAATACGGGGAGAGAATACAAAAATATTTACACCATACATAGGAAAATGTTGAAATAACGTCCCTGACCGCTATTATATATCAAAATATTATAAAGATTCGAAATAGAAGAGGCATTTAATCTCTTTTTTCTTTTTGACAAAATATTTGAAAGACATTAAAATCAATTAATATGTGTTAATTTAGGTAAGTACATTCAAAAAGTACATTCTCTGTCAGAAAATATTTGTTTGACTGTCTATTGTCAACTATTTCTATTATTTACACGAATATAATTATAATAATGAAGTGTTTTTAAAATTCATCCATATAATAATATAGCTAATATGGTAAATTTATTGTACAGTCCTTGTCAATATTTTTTTTATGTGGACATATAAGAACCACTGCGCAATATGTGCAGAACTATATATATATTATAAAAGTCAATATTCTTTTATTAATAGTTTGTTGGTACAACGAATGAAAGTTCTAAAAAATAAATTTCAAAAACAACTTGTTAAATGAAAAGCTTTTACTTTAGCAAAGTCATTTTATTTTTTTTATTATATTTTATTTTTTAAATTAAAGTATGAGTATACATAGTGCAATTTAATTAACGAAAAAAGTTGGATAATATTTCGATGCAACTTCACTTGCATATGATGTTATACTTACTTATATTTTATCTATGTACTTTATTGCTGATTATAGTTTTAGAAAACATTTATATATGCTAACGTTTATACTTTTTTATTCAATATAGTTATATACTTTCAAATACAAAATATACCTATATAAGTCGTTCCATCGTATATATCGAATAGTGAACTGTAAATCATTAATATTACAATGATATATATAATCTACTTTAAATTTAAATCCGTGATTCTCGATTTTGTACAGTATAGTTACTGACAAAATCTTGATTGCTAAACAGTAACGAAAAAATACAATCGCGCATTCGATTAAGCTACCAATCGCTGTTATTCTGTGTTAATAGAAAACTTGCGCTTTTTCTACTTTTAAATTATAGTTTATGATAAAATAATTCAACTAGAATTGACAGTTTTTTTTTATTATGCGTAATAATCTTTTACTTAATTTTTTGCACTCAAAAATAGAACCCTGTTTTGAATGAAACTTTTATAACCATGACGTCATCGACGAAAATAAATTTAAGCTGCGTGGGCTTGTAACAGAAACAGCAATAGTAAAATTTGCATTTTTGGTTAATGTTTATTGACCAGGTTATATTGACAAATTAAATGTCAAGACTGCTGAATAATTCTCAAAATAAAACCAGATAAAACAAAAAAGATGCTTCTTATATGCTCGTGCAGTGCTTACTCCATATATGTCTATACATTAATTTCTGGTTGAAATTTGGACAGTGATGTTACAGGCAAAATATCTATTTCACAGTAGGTTTAATTTTTAAATAACGTCAATAATTAATAATTACTCCAATAAATTATTTGAAATTATTGAAAAATGTGATCTCTTAATATTTTCATGTATTCTATATCAAAAGATATTAGTTTCCAAAAATTGGACATTATAAATAATGAATATTAGAATATCAATTGAATCTACTAAAGAATGTGCCAAAAATGATTTTCACACATTTTTGACAAGATCTGAACTTTTATTATACATATACCGTACGTTTGCTTATTAGAATAAAAATAAGCAAGTGTGATACAGTTATCAGGATCAAATATAAATATATTTACATATATGTGTGTATTTATGTATGTGTGTATGTATGTATGTATGTATGTATGTGTATGTATGTATGTATGTATGCACATGTAACAAATATTATTTATACAATTAAAGTTGATTTCAAAGTTTAAAGCGAGGCCACGAGCAAAGATAATAAAGGTAAAATTCGAGTTAACTAGATAATACCTATCATATGAATATAACTATCTGAAAATCTTTGTAACTTATTCAATATATGTTATCCTATACCAAAATGAGTCATAAGCATTGTTTAATAACGAGAATTATACGTAAATTAAATTAAAGTCCACTATATTAAATTATATTTAATTATATATTAACTATATTAAATAATAATATGTTAATAAATAATGCATCTTTAAATCTAATGTAAATTATAATGAAATTGATATATGCATTGTTATATAGATAAATATTTCCTAGTATTGTGCTTGATTTTTTGCATTTTCGTGTGAATGAAAATTTAATTTCGATAAAAAATAATTTTTAACTGCAAATAAAAAAACAAATTAGTACATAGGGCCGTATAACATGACACGGCTAACGGATAACATTTATTATCATTCATTTCGAAATACATCGCAGTAAAGCTGGAAATCTATGTAATATATATACCTAATAATATACTATATGGAACTATATGGACTGTAAAATCTCTACTAAAATCAAATGTTTTACATTCTTGATACAACAGTCAATAACGCGGGAGTATACTTCTAACTTAATAAGGTCATATTTATTGGTGTAAAATGGTGTGTATAGTAACTGGTAGTACTATCTGCTATAAGCTATTTCTATACTGCGTCACCCCAGCGGTATGTGCATAGAAGATGTTATATATATAAGACACGTAAAAGTATGTTATTTAAGATTTTATAACGTTATTAATAATGCACTTAAAAATACGTATTCCGAAAAGCACCTCTGATTTTAATGAACAATTGTATACTGATGTTCTTTGGGGACGCTGATTATAAATGTCCTAGTGACTTTTTATGAAAATCGAATGTTCATAGCAGAATTTATAAAAATATTGGTTTCTCGAAATCATCTCAGAAAAAAGGGAAAAATTTCAAAAAATATTTCAAACAAAAAATTTTAGATGTCATCAAAATTGATATTTTTTTGGTCTATACGTTTTTTTCGATATAAGCGATATTTCTGAAGAAAAATTGAACGATTCCATCACACGAAACCTCCAGGGAATATCGGCTGTGACATAGACAAATTCTCTTTATATTTATTTATGCAACTTATATCTAAAACATTACTTGCACTTTAAAAATACATAGAATAAAAAAGGTGTGTTTAGAAAAACCATAGTGCTGATATTTTGTTAATGGATTTCACCAAGAAAATTCAATTATCTACAACACGACTACGCCATTCATATCAAGTACCCAAAAAAATTAAGTACACAAATTTTCAGCCAAATCGGGGGTGGATCGTCTTCAAAAGTCTATACCCAAAAGAATTGTATTTATGAGAATATTTATAATATTAACATATTTCTGTAAAAAATGCTATATACGAGCAATTTTAAACATATTATATATAATTTTATGTGGACGCCAGTGTTTGAAAATTTACTTTCATTTTCAAAAATTACGTTAAGATAAGATAAACTCTCAAAACAGAAAGTTTTATATTTGTGTTCACTGCTTATGCCTATGTATTAAAAATCTGATGAATAATAATTAGGTCATATATATATATTAAACATGGGTATCAGATTCACATATTATTTTAACGCAAAGTCAATTTATTATTTGCAAAATGGATAAAACGCACGCTTATACGAGCATAAATAAGATTAATTACTTTGTCGGTTCAGCTATCACATCAAATTCGAAATAATATAGGTGCTGCAATTGTCTTAGCATCGGTTACCGAGGCAGTTACTCATAGCCACCTCGTAGCTCACGCCCATTTCCTTCCATAATCGTGTACTGTATACTGTATATATCCTAGACCGGATCCAGTAGGTATGTGTCTATCTGAATCGGGACCCGGAGCGTTCATCTCGTCGCGGAGGGTCGGGAGGCACTACTTTTTTTCCATAAAATTATTTATTATAAAAACGACATTGGCGTCGATTGAAATTCAAAACTATATTTTTTAATAGCAAAGACTTTTATCTAATTGATAAATTTATAACGATATCGTAATATTCAATATCGATATTTTATTACATATATATGCATTGAACTTTTCCGTTTTTCGTATAATAAAAGATTGTCGCTTGAAAATGAAAATGGGTTAGAATATTTGATTGATAAAATCAACGTTTATAAATTATTAAATAGCATTTGGTTATGTTATTATAATAGTAACTGTATAATGTGACATTAATAATAAGTATAGATATATAACTTATTAGAGAATAAATTTTATAGAGTATTTATTGTAAAAATATTGTTATTTATACCTCGATTTTAGATAAGTAGAGGCTATCGTATACTTTGATCCGATCCTGTCTGACAATATATATTACATTCAATAATTAATTCATTCATTCAATCCCCTTTTTCGATTTCTATCTTTTTCTATAAGCTATTCGTTTTATTTGTTCAGAATACATTCACCCTCTCCGCATGGTAACAGCAGAGAGACAGAGCGAGAAAGGGGGAGAACCAGAGGATAAAGAACGCGATACAGGACTTATACCAGTTTACACATATCAGCAGATATACAATAAGGGCCATAACGGCTTTCGGGTTTTGGGCCGGTTTAGCCCGAAGACCCCAATTGGACTAGTCGACTAAATATTAATAATCTCTTTAATGATATTTTTAATAATAAGCTCAAATAATATTTATTATCTATATAAAATTTACTATAGGAAATTGAAAAGGTCTTTATAATATTCTCTGTACTGGAATACTTTATTTGGTATAAGGAGTGTAATTCCGACTCGTGGAAAAAGATTACCAACTTTTAATCAAATATACAGATTTTCCTACATACATTTTCTATATAATAATTTCTATAATTTGGTTATATAGATTATTTGTTTATGAAAATACGTTATTCACTCGTAAAGAGAGTAGAGAGTAACACGAAAGCGGGTCACAGATTTTCTTCAAATGAATTTCCTGTTCTTCTTGATGTTAAATTAGTTAATTCTAAGGTTCAAAATTTCCTTTGGTATGCCAGATCCTATATACATATCTGTATGCATCTGAATGAGCATCTGAATGTAAGACCGCATTGATATATTTTTCTAAAATGGTCTTCTATTGATCAAAACCAATTGATAAAAATAGTCCGAGGGCGACATTTTTACATATTTCCTTTCTTTAACTTCGTTAGATCCACATTTCGCTTCTGGTAATGCATGCTTCAAAGCTACTTCTGTTATATAAGTTGTGAAACGAGTAAATAATTCTGTGTTTTAAATTGAAAGAATCAATAAATTTAAATGCCGTTTTGACAACTACCATAGATTATCCACAAGTATTTTGTTGGATTATTCAAGCCTTGCTGAAATAATGTAACAAAAACTACTTGAAGTTGAGATATAAGAAGTGACTGGCCCACACACGTGAATGACGCATTAAAGTTTATTGCACGCATATGTAATCTGATGTAATATACGTCCGAACCAGGTCCGAACCAGTCCGAACCGAACGGTTTTATTCAGGTTTTATTACGGTCAGCTTTGCAGTAGTTGCAGCTGCAGCATGGATTTAGGATCCGCGCAGCTCAGCGCAGCATGCCGTGTTTACACATATACCATATACCTGCAGACCGTATCTTACGTTTCTGTTGGTTTCTCCATGTCCTGCGTGATAATATTTTATGATGCTTTGAAAGTCTGGATATTTCTTTATAGAATTTGTAAGAACGCTCAGATGTCTTATTTTTTAACAGTCTAGTTAACCTTTAATAAAAACAACTCTAAAATATATTTGTCGTGTCTGTATTTTCGCTTTCTTACACGCATAACATCATATTATATTATAATACACGCACTAAATTTCAATATATTTCTTATTTATTTTTCGGAAATTTTATTAATTTTATAATAATTGGAAAAAAGTTAAAAAAAAAAAAGATTTTTGTTAGGATATTTAGGAAATTTACAATATTTACCAGTTTGATTATTTTTCATTGGTTCAGCTGGTATTCAGCTGGTTTTGCTATTAACATAAAAATTTTGACTCTGTTAATGATAAAATTTTGAAATACAATTTAAAAATAAATTCTCTAAATCGGCAAAACTTCACATTACGAGAACATCTAAAAATAAAACTTTATTTTATCACACTTTATGCGGGCTCCTCGGGGCTCCGGTAGCCCATAATCTCCTATCAATAGAAATCCGGCACTGTTGTATATTGTGAGAGAAAATGAAAGAAGAGTCAGAGGGTTCATTGTACGCTTCCTCCAAGTTTCTTCAGATCTCTTTAAATTCTATATATGCGTATGATACTTTCAAAGATTTAAAAATGAAAAATTATTAATTGTTTTCAGACCCATGTATCAGCCTTATTGGTAGATTATTTTTTATTATACCAGATAATAATAAATTTATTACACTAAATAAATATTGATCGATCTGAACTAGAATGGTTTATAAGAGTTAAAGGAAAATTGATAATTATATCAGAATTATTGAAAATTATAATCTGATTATATTAAAATATGTTTGTTCGTATATAAACATGTTAAAAAGTCGAATTTATTCGCATCCTTGATATATGATCACTATATATATAGAGTTTAAAAGTAAATTCATCAATTACCACAATTTATAGCATTTTTATTTTATTTGCTTCACTTCCGCTTATCACAATGTCTAAATTTCGACAGGATTGTCGCAAATCGAATTGTAAATTTAAAAAAAAATATAATCAATAGGAAATTACTTATATCTATATTATAATTTCTTAATCTCATTTCCAAAGAATTGATATTGCCATATCTGTATAATGTAAAGGTAAAAAGTATAGAAGAATACCAACTTAAAAAAATTCTGTACTAATAAAATTATTTTAAAACATCGGCTTTATGACCTTCCATATTGATTGAGTTGTTAGAAAAAGTACTTCGTCGTAGTTTTTAAATATAGGCGAACTCGAACTTTGCAAGAGCTTAAAATATTCTACTTTCCTACTTTCTTCGTAAATTTATAAATATATGATAAGAAAATAAGTCGATCGAATAATAAATGCTTGTTCGAGTAGTAATAACTTTGAAAACTACAGTTTTATAATATTTATGTATCTCTGACCCTAATGGTAAACAGATATCATATCTTTTTGTCATTTCGACGTTGCTGCCATATATTTCTACCGAGTTCCATAGTATGACTATTTGAACTACTTGATGGATATATCTTTTAGCGATAAAATATGCATATTAAATTTGCACATTATATATATATATATATATATATATATATATATATATATATATTTCTTGTATTACAAAATACATTTACGTTTATCAAGTAAATATATCGAAAATTTATACTATAATAAAGGCGGAAAATGTACAATATCGTTTCGTAACTTACTAATAACATAATAAATGTGTTCAAAAAGGTACTCAAATTTGCATATTTGTATGAAAATATGTAATACCGACAGCCACAGAAACATCCTATAGAATTGAATATATTACTGAAAATTGTATAATTTTAAAACTATTTTAAGTGCATCATATATACTATGACTTGTAGAATTATCCATAAAAATGGTTAAATATTGTTCAAACGCAATTTTTCACAGAATAGAATTCATACTTTTTACATGTATATAAATAACAGCTGATACGATTATTTTATGAGGTATATTCATTCTTTTATCGATGCGATAATCTGTGGTCTATAATGACTTCGTCAGAAGACTAATTTCTACAAGGTTTCGACTGGTTTTTACATATAGTAGGTTTATTTTATATAGAACATGTTTTAGAATGACGAGTACGCTGTAAATGGGCACACGTAAGTGCAAGTGTAATGTGTAATTGGTGCAGGTTTCGTGTTTCGGAGAGCTGCAGGCTGCAGTCTGTACGCTGCAACAAGTAGAGGCTATGCAGTATAGGAGTACAGCTGATCTTGATTTATAGAGGCGATAAGGCAGTCCGATAAGGTAATAAATATATTACAGTATCTCGAGTACGTGCAAATCGTATAGTGGTCGATTTCGTTTATTGGGTGAAGGTAGTTTGTGCTAATAAATATAGTGTGCTGATATAGGTATAGACATGTATGTATAGATAAGATAATAATGAGTAACGAATGACCATAGGTTTAAGCGAGTAAATAAGCGAGTTTGGGGGTGTAGCATAGAACAGCAGACGAGCAGGTGCGCCTACAGAATCTGTAGATTATATTAATTCATTTATCTGATTTATCGCAACAATCGTAACTAGGGCGATATTATAGCTATAGCTTTCAAGTTGTTTGGTATAGTATGATACAAATAATAACCGAACGGTGGCAATACTGGCAATAAATAAAACGGATTTATTATTTTGTTTTCTGAAAGTCGCGAATCGATTATAATGGCGTAAAACAGAAATTTTATGATTGTTATTGTCATTCAGAAACAGAATCATCGATTATATCACATATTTTACATGTATTGAGACATAAAGTGCAGAACTGAAGCTGTGACGAAGTTTCCCTAATCAATGGTTCATAAAGTTTTTGTGCCTGAGGCTGATTACACTTTGCTCGCTGGAAAACAAAAGTAATTCCATGCTTTTTGCTAACATTTTGTACCACAGTCTCTTAAAAAATTACTAGGAGACGGTTATAAAATAGTTTTCTTCAGTTTGAAAATGATTCTAAGACGTTTTTAAGAGACTTGTTATTTCTTCATGTTCCATAAATTGTTTTTGATAGTTTTAATTTCATTTCTGCTAGATTTTCCTGCTACAACGTTATTGTTGTACTTGTTGTATTATGTCTTGCATTCACCTCTATCAGTATATTAGCATACAACTTTTTTAAAACTGCTATTGCTGAAGAGAAATTAGAAAATAATGTCAAGATACCATCATGGATGCAATGGATATGGAATTATAATGAAACAAACTCCACATTTATTGAAACCCCCATGAAACATGCAGAGAAGTAAAATAAATTTATACCTAATTGATATTTTTATGATTAAAACTACTTTTTTATAATGTCTATTTAATTACATTATTTTATGATGTTTAAAGGTACCTTCTTGTATGTTACTATGCACCTCGATTTAATGAACCTTTTATATTGTTACCAAAACACATCGATCCCCATCTTTGTACACACATTATAATTGGATTTGCTTCTATAAAAAATTGTACAATCAACTTTCCAGATGAATCTGTTTATAAGGGAGTAGTCGAATTGAAGAAAATAGAACCTAATTTAAAAGTGATGCTCAGTATTGGAGGCAGTAATAATGATTTTGGTTTTGGAGAAATGGTATTAAATCATGCTAATAGAAAAATGTAATGGTTTTTAATTTTATTTGATTAATAATAAAATTAATATTAGATTAATGAAGTTCCTTTTCTTTACAGATTTATTAAATCAGCTTTAAATGTAACTAAAATATTTAATTTGGATGGAATAGATTTAGATTGGGAATTTCCTGCTTGGGCAAGTAATCCTGGACGTCAAAAAATACACTTTATACAGTTACTTTATGAATTAAGAAAAGCATTTGTTCGCAGTGGAAGAAAGATAATTCTTTCAACTGCTGTTGCAGCTCCTCAAGCTATAATTGATGAAAGTTATGAAGTTCCAGAATTAGCAAAGTAAAAAACTTCTTTAAATTAGTAAATAAGTTACTTGAAAATTTTAACTCTTTTTTTTCCTTTGCCATAGGTATATTGACTTCATGAATCTAATGTCTTATGATTATCATTTTTATACCTGGTATTATCCAGTAACTGATTTAAATTCTCCTTTGTTTTCACAGTCTTTTGAAACAGGCTATTTGACGTTTTTAAATGTAAATTTCTCAGCAAATTATTGGGTTCAAAAAGGCATGCCGAAAGAAAAAATTGTTGTGGGAATTCCTTTATATGGTCATTCTTATAAATTATATAATCCATTGAATCACAAAGTGAAAGCACCAGCAAGTGGTTATGGCGATATGGGATTGTTAGGGTTTGTTTCATATTATGAAATTTGTCAATTTGTAAAAAATGGAGCAGTAAAAGTTATAGTTAATGACAGTCATGTACCATATGCTTATAAAAATAGTGAATGGATTTCATACGATGATATTTCTAGTGTTACATATAAGGTATAGAACTTATTTTATTTAATTAGATCATTAATATAATTTTATGAAAGAATACAAAAAACTGAAATTTTTACAATAAAATTATAATTTTTAGGCAACATGGATTAAATCTAATGGTTTTAAAGGTGCCATGGTTTTCTCAATAAATACAGATGATTGGAATTCCACATGTGCACCAAATCACAGATTTCCTTTAACAAATGCTGTAAAAGAGACTTTTATTTTAAAATAAAAATATTTTAATAATGTTTTTTAATATTACTAAGACTGGTAACATAATTTGTAAATAAAATATTTATAGATTTTATGAAAAACTGAATTTGTCAGATTTTTTGTCCTTAGCTATTTAAAATTAATTAATGAGAGAGAGATTTATCACATAAATAATATTTAGGTAACTGATAATTTATTTTACTACTATATATTTGTTTAAAGCCCTTTAAGATAAGGTATTAGATGCAAGATTTCAAAATATGAATCATTATTTTAAAATGAATTAGTCAAATGCATAATATTAGTTTTTCATTGAATAAAAATTATAGTTATGTTATCATTTTTTTTTTCTGAAACAAAACGAAACAATTCTGAAATCATGCAAACTTACAAGTAAAAAATTATCCTTGATTTTTATCTATTATTCACAGTATTTTGTACACTTTTAACATTATTTTGGAATATCTAATTACACCACAGATCTTTTCAAGACTGCTCAAAAATTACTTCAAATTTTTGTTTCTATAAAGCGTTAAATAATTGTGGTGCTGCGATTTACATAAAGCTTCTACCCTTGCAGAAAAATACTATCAAGTGTATTGACATCAGACGTATTTAGAACATAAATATTGTGTATAGAAAAGAAAATCTTCGTCTTAAAATCTTCAATCTCCCAATATTTTATTTAAATCTTTGGAGTAAGATTTGAGATTTTTTAAGGCCAACAAGGATTGATGTCGGAATCAGTATTATTTTTCCTTTACGATTTTTATCAGTCTCTGATAAGCAGTCATCATAAGCACATTTTGTACTTCAGATAATTAATATATCAGTTCTCCATATGTACAGATCTTTTTAATTGATACTTGGATTCTGATTTAAGTCCCACTGTACTTCAATACTTGGCCACTTAGTTTGTAGTACCGTAAGCATGGGATTGCTATCTAAAATAGACTCTACGGTACTTTCTAATAAAATTGCTTGACCTCTATGATACTGCACTTGATTATTAGGATTACTTCTTGGTAAACCATTATAATGGTACAGAACAAATGTATCTGGATAAGTTCTAATTTCTTCTGGGAAAAATTCATACATAAATGCAGTGAGCAGAATTATACCATCATTATCCCTATCCAACTTTTTCTTCATTATTTGAACACTGATATAAAAAGTAATGTTTATAAATTAATAAGATTTTAAAAAATTATTATAAAATGCAAATTACAACTCACTATTCCATGTCAGAAAATAATTCTAACTCTGCTAATACATTTTGTAAAGAATCCGTTGGAATAAAATTATTTCCATCCTTGTCATATTTCTTGAAAACTCGTTTTGCTTGTTCAGCCGGTGTTTCTGCACTTACTAATTTTTTTTCTAATGAAAATAACACTGTTAGATGTGTTTCAGATCCTAACACCCAAACTGGATTTGAAGGTGACTTAAGAAATGTACCAACTTCTATGTATCTTAAAGTTTCTAGTAAAGTTAGAAAACCTACAGCATTTTGTTTATCGATACCTTTTAATTCTGTAAAAAAAATTACTTTAGTACTAGAACATTTAATTTAAAAAAAAAAAAATTATTTTCTCACTGAGTCCTCCAACATCTTGATCATGATCCCATACATTGCTAACTGCACGACCACTTAACATTAAATTAATTAAACTTTGACTACCATATCCAAAAGTAGAATGAATCAATGGGTCGGTTAAATCAGATATTTCTAATCGCATTTGAGATATTCCTTTCGTACAAATAACTGAGTACAATAGTAACAACACACCAAACTGTTCTTTAAACATACCGATATTTTCAGTGAAAAACTGTTCAACTTCTTCAACACTATCTAATATATGAATCCTGAAAATAGAAATTAAAAAATAATAATTTAATTTACATATAAAAGAAAGACATAGGTAAAAAATTATCGCAATGCAAAACATTATATAATAAAAATTTATGTTTATGAATAAAAGTAATAAAATTGCATTAAAAATATACCTCAACAATGAGTGAAAAACTGTAGACTCTATTCTTGGTTCATTTTGTCCTGAACTCGCACCTTCTACTCCCTGATTTGCTTCCAATACTGATTCAGTATCCATTGGCATTTCCTCGGCAGGCACTTCTCCATTGATCAAATTATTTGACTTATCAATGAGTATAATTGAATACTTTGCATTTGTTGGATCCACTGCCTGCGCAAGAATCTCTGTCATAGCTTTGACAAGTAGTGTATTGCATTGTTCTGGGGCAAGATCTTTCCAAATGGTGATATTGGATTCGGCAAGTAATTGCTTCAAAATGAAAGCTTGCAGAGGGGCTATGACAGCGCATGGCCCGCCCTCAGCCTGAATAAGCGCAGATTTCTCATCCGGACTAAAGTAAAAGCCTGAAATAGATAAGAGGTATAAGAGGCTGGTTCGTTAAAGGCAAGTTTTTGATAAATCGATCGAGCCAGCGTATAATTTACCTTGGGCCCATCGGCGAAATACGTCATCCTTGACAGTGGATCCCCAGAGTAAGGTCTTTATGTCATTCACGAGTTCGTCGCGCCTCGTCGCCGTGACGGTGTCGGCCTGCGCTTCCATAGCCGAGGTGGTCTTCACGGGTGATTAAAGCGCGCCGTGAAATCTCGAAAGCGTTCGCTTGACGATCGCGCTTGCAATTATCTTACTAAAAACACGTATCCATAACCTATTTACAATCGACCATATCTGCCAAAGGCGGCGCCATTTTCCAATTCGACCCGATCCGCACAGCAGAGGGATGCGCTCCCCCCTCCCCCTGCACCGCTGGTCACCGCTTTACTTAAGTTCGCCCGCTTTGCCAGGCTAGTTGCCTTGCCACCCTTTGTCAGCGGTTCGCCTCGCCCCGCCGCCCCGCGGTACATGTGCATGCGTCGAACGCGGCAAAGTCGGGGTCACGCGCGTCGCCGAGTCGCCGTACCCATCGGCCAGCCGTGCATGGTCATTAAGAGATGCGCATAAAGTCTGGTTTCTGAAAGGATTCTGGCAATCTGCCCGATGCGCGGTATGCGCGCCAGGTATTGCATCAAATTGCAGAGTATACGATTACATACGCGGTGGCATTACATATTGTGTGCTATAGACGGGCGGCTGACGAGGGCAGGACCCCGGGCTTATGTAATAATGCGGCCACGGCTCGAGCCACGGTCATGGCTCACGGCCACGCTTCAGCTTTATATGGGATATGTTGATTATTGATACCAAAGATTGATAATGGATTAAAGTACGCGCAGATCGTCAAATACCAATAATAGCTATCTCGGACAAACAAAAAATTTCAACTACATCGCAAATATCAAAGATGAAAAATAAATTTTTTTAAAATTCAAAATTATATTAATTATAAATTTTTTAATTTCTAATTAATTTCATTAAATTATAATCTTGAATCTGACATAAAGACTTTATTTTTTATTATAGCTATTAAGCATGTTATAAATAATAAAATTAATGGTTATTTTCGTTATATATATATAAATAGTTTATTATATAATTAATAATTTTCATTTAATTAATTTATTTTATTTAAATAAATAAAATGAATTATTATTTAATTCAGAATTTAATTAATTTATTAATTTAATAACAGTCGACGTAAGTACAATTTGTATTTTTTAATTAATTTATCTCAATATCTGCAATTTTGTATAAATAATGTAAAGATTCACATAGCATTGTATTATTTTTATTATGTGTAAAATTTATTTACATCAAATATATATAAAAGAACGGAAACTAATGTGAAACTTTATAAGATATTGATCTTTTTTATTTCACCGTTTACTTTTCTCCGTCTGTACACTTCTCGCTGTTTCTACTTATAAAAGTAAAATCTTTTTAGATTAGAATTTATTTGTACAAAATCTATAATGGAAACATATGAATGATATCAAATTCTTCTTTCTGGATTTAAAAAGCTCACGGTGTGCACATTATATATAGATATTTAAATATATAAGGCAAAAATCAATTCTATACTAAAAAAATCGTTTTCCTACTAATACGGCATATAATATATACTATTCATAAAAATGTTAAATTTTTATTTAACATGTATTTGTATATATTTTTGTTTATTATATATATATATATATATATATATATATATATATATATATATATATATATATATATGTAAACATACGCCCCTCTTTTCAGCAAGTTAAATAAAATAAGCAGATTCATCTCGTTTTAAAACTAAGTTCTCCAATCTCATAAAATTTTTAAATCTAAAATATCTTTCTCTCTCGCTCCTTTCTTATTCTTCTCTATTGCACCTCTTCTCTCCCCTGAATGGACTCGCGGCAAATCCGCGAAAGTTCCGCACCTTCTCCCACCCCCCTATATAAATACATAAAGGTACGAAGAAAAACGGAGCGAATGAGGAAATTTTATGGCATTCATATATTTCCATTATAGATTTTATACAAATAAATTCTAATCTAAAAAGATTTTACCGTTATAAGTAGAAACGGTAAGAAATGTACAGACGGAGAAAAGCGAACGGTGAAATAAAAAAGATCAATATTTTATACTTTCATATTAGGTTCCGTTGTTTTATATATAAACAACTGTTATTAAATTAATAAATTAATTAAATTCTGAATTAAATAATAATTCATTTTATTTATTTAAATAAAATAAATTAATTAAATGAAAATTATTAATTATATAATAAACTATTTATATATATAAAGAAAATAAAAAAAGAAAAATTTTTCTAAAGGTATATTATATAAACGGTACGTGTACTACACGTAACGCACTGTTTACATTGATCGAAGGACAACACGAGATCCGATTTAAAAATTAACACCATATACTGCAATTAATATTTTATCGAAAGATGTATAATTGTATAATAAATCTTATAATAAATAAACTATGTAAATCGTTAGCTGTATTCAGAACAATTTAATTACAAGCCCTGTTAAATTATATAGTTAAAATAACGACGTTAAATCTAGTTAATAACGAATTGGAACTGCATCCATATATATTTACTATAATAATATATAACATACACATGTATTTAACAAATTATTTAACATTTTATGTATTTTTATCACAAGCTTTTCAATTGCGTAAAAGCTTGACCGTTATAATATTTTTTTATTAGAAAATAATAAAATATTTTCATAACAAACTATTTAATGAAAGACATATTTTTTTAATAAAAACATGTATTTGTGTAAAAAAATATACAATAGATAATAAAACAATTTTATTTTTTTATGAAAACTTTCTGTTCTAAGTTGCAAGATCCTTTAAAATTGATTCTAAAAATATAATGCTTTTTGCCATGTTCTTATAGTACATATATAAATATGAGAAGCTTTTAATATATCATTAAAATATGAATGATTCATATAGCACCTTTCGGATGGTCGAATCACATATAGACTTGGACGATACTCGCCCTTTAATTTGGAATGCACATTGAATTTTGATAATTTGGATACATCAGGTTTCCAAACTGCACTAATATAAATAAATATGTCACTACCGAGCTGATAATCTATACAGTAAAATATTGGTTAATATTACTTTATATGATTAATTGGTCATATATTAGATCTATTTAAGAAACATAATGGCTCCACCATTATCTTACCTGCCGGATTAACGTGAAATCAAGCGACATAAATCCGTAAACGTTTATTTTTATTGAATTTTTTATCAACTGCATATGAAAATCTCGAATCTGAAATAAAAACTTTATTTTTTATTATAGCTATTAAGCATGTTATAAATAATAAAATTAATGGTTATTTTCGTTATATATATATGCAATTTCGAAGAAAAAATGCATTTCCTTTGTTAGTTTTATATATTGATTACATAATATACTTATAATAAAGTTATTTTACCTCCATCTGAATCTCGTCATTGCTGAAAGATTCGTCATAAATTTCGGAGATTATATCACCTGTCGCGACAGACTAAAAATAAAAATAACATAACATTAATTAAAAATTAAAAAAAAAAAATATTGATTTTCAAATTTTTATAAAATATCTTAACAGATACACATTTTTCACATTAACGGAATAAAATTGACAATAATAGTCTAACTTTGAGGACTGAAATGAACGTAATATTTAATCGGTGTATCACTTTTCGCACACCCTTGTTAAAAAGTGACTTGATGAGTTTCAAGAAGATAACCATATATCAAATAATCTATACTGTATGTGTCATTAAATTTCTTATATTCTCAAAAGAAAAAAAAATATCAATTTTAATCGTCTTTATATACGTTATTGCTCGATGGTCATTGAACGAATTTATTAATTAATAACGCGAAGGTCTGACGGTATCGATTTATACACGCGCACTTACACGCGCAATTCTGGAATGTTATTTTCATCTAATTATTAATTATGAAAATAATTCAATCGTTTCATAAATTAAAAAGATGAAACTATATTTTTGAAAGTATGAATTTTTTTTTATCATTACAATTATTATGCTCAGAAATAACTTAAAGAATAAATAATGAATTGAAGACTCGCTATAAAACACTGGGATAGTTTCGCAATTTTAAGAATATTTATTTTGACAATGTTGTTTCGGCTATGAATCCATTATCAAAGATCGATACAAAGTGTGACTTTGTATAGATCTTTGTATCGGAAAACACTTTCTATCGATGTTTGATAATGCCATCATAGCCGAAACAACATTGTCAGAATAAATATTCTTAAAATTGCGAAACTATCCAAGTGTTTTCATTTATAATTTATCTTAAATTATTAAAGAATAAATAGATGAAAGGTATGAGTGTTATTAAACTTCTATAATTGTCAAAAGTATCTGATACCTCCAAAATAGTCTATATTTTTAATACTAGATTTTTAGATGACGATAAAGTGGAGCATTACACGATCTATCTTTGATTTATCAAAAGGTAAGTATAAGCTATCTAAATTCAGGTATGGACAAAATTAAGTAAAGTTCCGATAATTGTAGTAAAATCATGATTTTACTAATGGTGATAAATGGCTGCGGAATTGATAATTGCAGAACGTTACTTTTTAACGTGAATTTTTATTGAAATCAACTCGTCTGACAACGACGAGCAATTAATCCTTACACCTAAACTTATACAATATTATTTTACATTTAAATCTTATCAGATTAAGTTGTATTTATCTATTGATTATTTTATTAATTGTACTAATTATCCTAATGGTCATAAATTGAAATTGTTTTTTCAATTGATGCTACGTGGTGAGTGGCGTACACATTAGAACATTTTCATTGGTATATTTACACATGAATTAGTGCAGTTACGTTCATTCTAGGGTATATATATATACTGAGAAAAATATCTGTTATCAAGGAAGTATTTACTTAATGCAAGAAAAATTCACTTGAATCAAGCCACGTATTATTAAATCTAGTGAATATTTTCATAATTTAAGAGAATGATTTACTTGATACAGACCAGGTAAACATTTATTTGATGATATCGGAAAAGATTTTCTTCAGTATATATACATATATTCATAAGCTTATTCTGGAGCATAATATAACATCATTGCACGATGACAAAACGCATTCACGCGGCAATACATCAAAACAAATATTTAACAAAAACATGAAAAAAATGTATTTAGAACTGTTTCAAAATTGTGCAAGAATAAATATGTTAAAACGATGAAAAAAAAATTTAATAAACAGAATTGTTTTGAAGATTTATTTTAAAATGTATAAGTATCATATTATTGTGAACTATTCTCAATATTCAGGTAAACATTTTCTTTCGGCACCTTATGTAAGTGAGGCATTTAAATATTTAGCAAAATATCTTATGAAAACTTTATGATCCTTCAGTAAATAGATAAAGAAAGGAAAAAGTTAACTATTGTAATTTAGACACAGCCTTCCCATTAACGTATTCGACAAAATATCGGTATAATCACTTGTATTATAGATATGTATTTTTATGGTATAAAGTAATTCTTTTTTCATAAAAAGTTCGTACATATAAAACCGTATCGTTATTTTAAAAAATGTATATAAGAAATTGACATCTATATTCCTTCTGCTTCATTTTATAATTAAATCATAATTTGTTCATCATCGAACTTACCGTGTGCAAAAAGATTTTCAATTTTTAGTACTATTATACACGTTTTATTCGTTTTATTTTATTTTTCCAAGTCTACATCGGCATCCATATATATGTATATATATATATATATATATATATATATATATATATATGTATGTATGTATGTATGTATGTATATATTCTAATAAGAAAACTCACCACCTTGGAGACCGCGCTGCAATAATAGGTGAGAATAAAGAGCTTAACAAGATAGCAAATGAACCAACTGCTCGCATTTACGAGGATCCTGTACAGTTGGCTCCCGTGAATCTTTTGGAAGGCGACAAGGGCGTAGATGTGGTAGAGGATCCCCGTTACGATTCCTATGCAGACGCCGATCGAGAGTAAGGCGTGCAGGCCGAAACAGTCGTCGGCCTCCCGGCAGATTTTCACTAACTCCAAGTGGGCTTCTCTGTATAATGTACGTGCAATTTATTAGTGTCCATGTCCTTCCTTGGCATCGGCATGTATTGCTCAATGCGCGTACACATTTTTATAATTTTATAATACATATTGCTCGGAGGCCGACGCACGGCAACGATTCGATGCGACACTTACTTTGCCCTACGAATGACGTAATTCACATCTCGCGCGATAACGTCGGCAATGACACTTTGCGAAGCCTTCCCGCGACTCAGATATATTTGAACGACTTTTCTATGCTGTGGACAGTCTCGCGTACTCGTAAGCAACTTTTTTAATACGTCGTTCAGCTTCTTAAATTTCCGATGGACACACCTGTTGCACACATATAATAATATATATATATATATATATATATATATATATATATATATATATATATATATTTATGAAAATAAAGTTATATACTTAATTGAATATTTAACATGCGATATACTAATACTGTTACACGAAGTGGACAGTTAATTATTTCAAAAATATATACTTGTTTTGAATTATGATATCATTTATAAATCATAATAGTTTATAGGTCATTCGTCTAATTATTAAGTTTTCTCCCGAGACTGTAAAAACTACTGTACTTTATATGTATTATCACGTGCTGAATCCGTATTCTAGATCCATTTAGTTACAATACCTTTTAAATTTTGAATATTCCGAAAGAAATTTTAAAAATCATTATGCCTTACGTAGATAAGAGATGGTTTTGTTAACAGGTTCTTATTAACGTTATTTTTCAAGCATTGTACAAATTGTTGCGTTTTTTGTATTAAATTAGAATTTGGAGTCTACTAAGCTCCAATTAGATAACTTACAAATTACCAATAATTAGATTAACTTACAAAAACATGGAAACTATATTGATAAATCACATAAAATTAGGAAAACTTAAAAAATGAGTTTAACACGTGTGAAAAATCGCCATCGTTCTGTCGAGAGTGAGATATTTGCATAGGTTTCCTGAGTCTAAACCAACGTAATTTAAATCGTTCCAAAACTGCCAGAAACTAAGAAAAAGTGTTTAAAAAAGTAACAGAAAATTGTGGAAAAATTTCTAACATGACATTAATTTCTTTCCTCATTCTAACCTACAAATGGCTGTTTCGCTGCTTGATTTTAGTTCTCATGAGGAAAAGTATAGTCTTTACTTTACAAAATCCACAAATAACATTGAGAAAAAAATGAATCGAACACAGAAGAAATAGAGAAATATGAATTATAGTACGTCTCATTCGAAGAAAAAAAGAGTTAGTTACATATAGTCATACAAAAATGAAAAAGTAGGATTAATTCTAATATTTATGATTTTTATTAAAAAATTTTTAAGCTTTATAATTCTCATTGATTTTGAACGTTTATTTGAATTTGAACGTTTTATTATCCAGGATAATACATTTTTTTTCGGTTCATGAAATTATTTTTTGATTTTCACGCGCAATATTTATTAACTAATTCGAAATGTTGAACGTTACTAATGGGGAAAGTAATTTTTTTCGTGAAAGGGTAATTGGATATTGCTTTGTTAACAGTAACATATTTACTTTATTTTTATAAATATAAACATATATATATATATATATATATATATATATATATAAATAATTAAATATTTACATATTTTTATTATTTTTACTATAGTAGTATTTATATTTCAGATTCTGCAGGGTCGATTATAAACAAGAACAGTCCGACTATCATCATAATTACATGACATTAGTTGGTTAAAGACTGTAAAACTAATAAAAATATTTAATTTTTTTCTTTTAATTACTCAAAATATCGGGGATGCTTTTACTAAGTGAACCTCGAATTCAGATTCAGAAAGTTGAAATAATATACCTAAAATCCCCTGGGTTCGGCCTCAGGAACGGATTACTTTTTTTGTATACCAATACCTATTGATGATCGAAGAATGCAAAACCTATATACTTACTGCATGGTGCTGATAAATGTCGAATCTACAATGAACATGAGAATAATGGGATAATTCATTACGGACAGAGCTACAAGCTCGCCGATGTTCAAAGATTCTTCGGAGCCCAGAGGGAGCGAGCACAACGTTATCATTGTTACGATTAGAATGAAAAATACAATGGTTTTGCCGACGTTCGTTCTGAAGACTCTCGTGCTATTCATTGAGATGCCCAGTTTTTCTAACGTTGTATCAGCAATGGCTGCCTGCTCGGCTATCAATCGCATCCCCTTAAAAAAAAAAAAAAATAATACAGGTCAAAATTTTGTTGTAGCATCGATAAAAATATGCGCATGTGTATACAATTACGGTGAGGATAAATTTAACAATTTACAAGCTTTATATTTTTTTAAGAACCTGTCATTTTACTGCTTATATTCGTAAGTAGGATTTAAAAAAGGCTAAAAGATACATATTTCACCCCTGTAAAATCGCAACAGATAATCGTAAACAAAAGTGGTGGTAAAAATTTAATTGTACAATTCTTTGTTTGGCATTGAATATTTATCAAAGTAAACCTTTTTAGTGATATAGTTTCACATATTTTTTATGTGTACTTAAATTTTGTGAGTAAAGAATAATTTAAGGTACATTTTATATGGATAAAATACTACAGCCTGTAAAATAATTTGGCACAAACTTCTGGCACTCTATTAAGTTAATTTTTTACTTATAAGAAAATTTTTTTAATTTTTAATCAATTTCTTGTATAAATCCCGCTTTCTCAACGAATTCAGCAATTAAACCTTTCAATTATGATTATACTTCAAACAATTTTACTACTCAAAAATATAGATATTCTATTTAACATTATTGAATATTTATGGTACATCAATATTCTTTAAAGTGTAATTATATATATATTTCATTATTCCCAAATTTCATGAAAGAGAACATTGCTAATATCGTTATATAGTCATTTAAAATTGCCTAATAAGCAATTATTTTTATATATAAAAAGAAAATTAGAAAGAAATATTAACACTTTAATTTATTTATTTCAATGATAATTATCACATAAATACTTATTTCAATTAATATAGTAAAATATTACCGGTTCATAATAGCAAATCTTTGGGGGAAACCAATATTATTTCTGAAGATTAAAAGAATTTCACATAGTTAATATCTCGATAGAAATACAGGAAGTGCATTATTTCTGTGCAAAAATATGGCGCGTTACCCGAGCAAAATGAATTACGCATAAGGATTTTCCTGAATGAAATAAAAAAATACAAAGTATGCAGTATGCTAAAAGTAAAAGGTAGATAAACTGTTGATGAAGTAACTAATGGTTTGGTAGAAAAAAAATTAAAACTAAACAGTTAAAAATTAACAACTTTCAATAGTTTGATACCTTACTACGCTTCCATCCTAAGGCAACTGTAATAATAGTGAGACCTATGTGTAAGCAGAATAAAACTCTTATTGTTTCTTTATTCAGTAGAAATTTAGAAGTCATCTTCATTATGTGAGGAAGCCCGTAGACCGCCAGGGAGCAGTAAATTATCAGAGAAAATGCGACATGCAAGAAACTGATCACTCGGCGCTGTTTTCCCATCGGATATTCAATGATGCCGAGACCAAAGATCCAGTTCAGTATAATCACAGGGAAGATCGGTTTTTCCATGATAAACCCTATAAATTTAACGCGTCACTGTAATTTTTCTTCTACGTCAATAAGATAAACTTACGACTCCATAGCCCAACAAATACTCGATAAATAAACTTTGAATAATGTTTGCAATATGTTTTCTTCTTTGAAAAATTTTTCAGTTGCTTGCAATCCTTTTTAAATAAATTTTATATTTCCTTTAAAGTCTAGATTTATGTTAATTATTTCATTAATTTTATTAATGCTAATTTCATTAATTTAATTAATTATATTAATACTTGATCAACACTCTTAAACTGACGGATAAAATTAATTTCTATATTAATATACGTAATCGCACGGACGCGAAGCCTTCGTTCACAATACTAAATAGAAAAGTCAAGCTGTATGCACAGAGATATCTGATTTTCAATTTAGTTCCACCCTTTGGTAAAAGTACCAGTTGGGTAAAATCGATAACGACTGGTATTATATCGAGCATGTCGACTATAATTACTTGAATTTTAATTATTCCTATTTCGTATCATATCGTGACCACACCTGAACAAAGAATTAATTATTTAGTTCTTCATTCATACTGCTACCTATTTTTATCTATATCTAGATAATTAACGAGCTTTCATTTTCGTAACGTTGTTAAAATAATAATAATAATAAACCTTACACTATGCAATATAGAAGTGTTAAAAATTTTATTTTTTATTTTATCATGTAAATTCATACTGACCAATAATAATAATATAATTTTATTTTATTCAAGGTGTTGAAAACGATCAAAAATTAACTACAATTCAAATAATTCTAGGGATATAGAATTTTTTAACTAAAAAGAAAAACGTATGATTTAAACAACAAAGTATCTAATTTACAATATTAAAATATACCCAGTGCAAAGACTCATCCGTGATATGAATATAAAACTACGTGGTTTCTTAACCATTCCCTTGTCATTCCTTTGTCATGTAGTAACAATATGATTGTTAATTATTGCACTTATTTAATTGCTTTTAAATACGCTATATGTATATAAATATATTTTTTTATTTTCTCCTGGCTCTGGATTCGTAGCCATTCGATTCTATTATATAATTGTGTTTTATTTATTTATTCCTGAATCTTATTAGATTACATAAATCTTCTTATATCTTTCCCACCTGTAGATTTACATAGTTGCTCATAATATCTTAACAATTTAGACAATCATCCTTTTTACATTTTTCGCACCTCCCGATTCTTTCCCATGAATCTGTTTCTTTTCTTTTCCATTTCTTTTTTCTTTATATATTTACATTAACTAATTACTTTTGACGCTTCAGTTTTTTCCATTTAGCTATCCGCGGCGCGATTATAAAAACGCAAACTATAGAAATATCAGGCGCGACCGTTGAGAAATCGCGCGTGCGCAATTGAGATAGAAGCTTTTGTTACAATTGACCCCCTTGTCCTTACTCCTGGCAATTATCTTATCGTTTAGACGCTAACGAGTTTCACATCGGTTCATTACACCGACACGCCTCTTAATCGTTTATCGAGCTGACAGTATTTGCAGAAATTACAACGAGATTTCTGGTTAATGCCGTACAAGGAATACTTTAACGAGCTAAATGTACGCTATAAATAAACGAAAGGCGATAGTCAAAGAGGGTACCATTGACCTTTCAAAGGATAATTTTACAACGCCGATTAGCCTTGAGAAAAAGTGATTAAAACTTATCTAGGTATAATCGGGATTGGGACGACCAAAAGTGAATTAAAACGTTGTGTTAATCAACTAGTGTTATTGCCAATAAAAGTCAATTCATAAACTTTGAATATTATTAACAAATTAATGTATTGAATTATATATTAAGCTAAATTAATTGCAATAGTTGTTCAGAACCTTCTCCACAGGTTGGGGGGGGGGGATGTTCCGTCGGAAACGTCATTTATATGACCACATTTGATTACTACTAATTAAAACTTTTATAAACCAGTAACAGTTTCTCTTTCTTTGAGTAAGAAAACGATTGCAAGCGGATTAAGAGAAATGTAGTGTTATATCTTTGGGATTTCCTATTTGTGATAATAGGAAATCCGATAGGCTAATATTGTAAAAATAAAAGCAAAGGATACCTTAACAAACTCATAAACGGGGACAGAACACTACGGTTGCGGGCCATATACAATCATCTCATCTCTTACATATTTATAATAGTTCAAGCTATATAAAGTAAAGAACATAATTGCGTTGCTTTCTTCCCGGTGACGAGAGTAGATAGTATTCAGTATTATTCAATCTCTCGATGCGTTCGCACGTCTATTTGCCTTTAATGGATGATTAGCGCAGCAATTGCGCACTTACATATATTTTTATAGTATTTATTAAAGATTATTGAATTAAAAAGTCTTTTTTTATTTATAAATGGTTATATCCTTGGTCCTTCGAACAGAATTTGAAGTGTAATTAAATAGCAAAAGAGTGCGGGCCACGTTGAGCAGTCTTAGGATTTTAACTAAATGGATCAAGCATTTAAGTAGAGGATCAATTCTTTGGTTACGGTGATGAAAAAGAAGAGCTGTTTTGTGACGTCTCTCACTGTATAACAATATGAGCTAGTTTAGGATGTTACTTGGAAGGAAATGAAAAGCGAATGTTTCGTTTTTTATAATGCCTCCTACTAATCGGTAACATAGATCCATTAAATTGTCTGTGCGGAAAGAAATTTCTGCTATGAAACATTTAAATATTACAAAAGATATTTGGTGAGCAAATTCTATCGAAAATAAGAATTTTGAAATGATATAAATGTACAAAGATGGTCGACAAAGCGTTAAAGGTGTTGCACGCCCAGGACAACCATGGCATCAACTGATGAGTTACATGTAAACAAAATAAAAAAATTGGTGCTCCAAAATCGTTGATTGAGAATCCAAGATCTGACTGCCACGTATCACATATTAAACACATATTAAAGGATTAGACAAAACCATTGTGAGTGTCAAAAGCGTTAGTGTCAAATGCGCTCAATTTCATAGAAAGACAGCGACTATTTGAAGTGTGTGAAACTTGGATCTACGCTTACGTCCGGCAATTGTGCTTAAGATGAGCGACGACCGAAGAAACCAGTTCAAAACGAGTGAAAAGTTAATGTTATGTTCAGTTTGCTTTGATTATCGCGATGTAACACATTATGAATTCGTTCCAACCGGACAAACTGTCAATAAAGAATACTTTTGGATGTTATGCGTCGTTTGTGTAATGCTTTGAGCCAAACAAGATCGGATTTATGAAGATACTATTCTTGGTTTTTGCTGCACTCACTATTCGTGATCATCTTGTACAAAAACTCGACTCATATCGTTCCGTAACCACTGATTTCATCTGACTTAGCATTATTACTTAGCAATAGAAGGAATTTTTGTCACTCGCTACTTTTTCTTTTATACTAAAGAGAAAGATTTCATTACCCTGTTTTATTACTCTAATGAAGGGATAGGCAGGGAAGGAAGATACAAAATAAATAGGTTCCTATTTATACAATATAATATGTGTCTTAAGAAAGGAATACACTATAATCAAACAAGTATCTGCCGTGTGAGGAAAATAGGATGGGCAATAGAAGTAACGGAATTCATGAGCAAAAAAACAATATAGTTGTGCTAACGTGAAGTGAACGTGACAAGCTGAAAAGGTTAGCAGCGGTTCGCTTAGGCGATCTTATTCCGTACGCTTACGCCTAATTCAAAGATGAAGCTGGGACGCATAAGAAAGTGAACGGAAAGAGAATAGTGAAACGGCAAGCTTCGTATTCCGACGTGATATCCAAGGTGGGTGAAGCTGCAAAGCACAGGAGCTAATTGCCTCGTTTGGCCTGATTTTAGGACTATGTTATAGTGCACGAGAGCCGAGTACACGAATAGGGTAAAAGACTAAACCTCACATTCCGGCGATATGGCCAGTGACAATTTTAATAGCGAAAAAGTCGTTAGCGCATAAATTGATTGTACCTTTGCCAGTACTAATGACGCTGATTCTTCGGGTGGCATAAAAGAAGCTGTTAAACCCGAAATAGTGAATAAAGTCCGTTGAATTCTATTGAACAATTAAATATTTTATGTGAAAGAATTAGCTAAGAATATAGCGTTTTTAACTAAGCGTTTACATCAAATTTTACACGAATATTGTGATTTGACAATGCTATCCATACCATAGGTAGTTTGATTGCTCACGATCGAATTTAAATATAATTGAGTAATCGTTAATTTATAGAGAAAATTCATCCATTGGAATAAAATCCAACGGTTTCCTGATCTCACAAACACCTTTCAATCAAACTGCCAGCTCATCTTATTAAATTCTTCAGTTTGAATCGCTTCCGAATATCCTATTTCTAAAATTTAAGAAATGACTGAGTGATGTGGGATAAGGTATTTGAATTAAATAGAATTTCTTTAAAGCCTAACGAATCATGATCTTCTGGTGTAATGAAGAAGAATTTGAGTATAATGAAAAAGTCTTTACTGAAATAAGTTAAACGATAATTTGGTGAGCCTTGAAAAATTTTATTAGTTACAAATAAGGAAATTAGCCATACATTTGACGTTATGAACTGTAGTGGCATCTCTGCTTCCGCTGAAGTTGAATCTTTAGTGCTTATAAGCTAAGAAATTAGACAGATAAAAACTTTGAGAGTTTGAATCATGTTTCTGTGTGGCAAATATGTTTGATACCGTGTGAATCCAGCAAGCTTAATAGTTCTCGATGTTTGCTGGAAGTTGAAATGCCGTTGGCCAAGCTTCCGTAGTAAAATGTTTAGACTCTTATTATGAGATGTTCTAATCATATTGGTGGCGACGAAGAGAAGCAATATTAAAAAAATTAACTAATAAATTAGACGAACATATTTAAACTTGGAATTCTTTGCAATTATAAGAAAAATAAAAAAATTTTCATTTTCTTTTACTAGATTCTTGATTTACACTTTTTTATTTAATTGAGACATGGCACAGATTAGTTAGTTTATTCATTTAGTTTTGATTTGATTTTTTTTGTCTATTTTACTATGGATTCATGCCAATTTTTTGAGACGTTTATCTAAATTTCATGCAGCGAAAGACAATTTTGTTTTTATCATCGATATCCGAAAATCGCTTATCCAATTTAAGTAAATTTTTCACAATTGCCATAAATTTACTATAAAAATTGATTATTAAAAAAATTCTTTGATAATAATTAAAAAAAGTGGATAAATAGAATTTTTTGTTTTGGTAATTCTGAAAAATCTACCTCTACTTTTTAATTATTACCAAGAGTGCCAATTTTTACAGCTATTTCAGGATTCCTCTGCAATGAAATCTTTTTGAAAGGATCAAATTTTTAAAAGAATGTTAAAAGAAAAAATTTTCAAAAGAAAACTTACAAAGATACTACAATAAGCTTGTCAATGTGTATTTTCAGAATCGTTTCCAGTATGCTTTTGATATTAATTATCGTATCGTTTTAAAAATCTTCCAGCGAAAGTATTCTCTGAGAAAAATATTAGGAGGTGAACTTAGTTTCCGACCTTCACGTTTAGATGGCGATATACATAGTATAAAAAGTTAGATGTGTCGGATCTAGTACTTATGTTTTAGTATTGGCATTTACTAATAAAATTCAGTTAACAGACGCGATAATTTGTGTAAACATCATAATTTTTTGTTAATAATCGTTTTTTCGACATGCCCTTTTGCACTATTTTGATTTGAAAAAAAGTGTAACAGAAACTTATATCTATTGCTTCAAGAATGTTATGGCTAACAAGATCCATCGCTTACAACATGTCATGAGTGGTTTCAGCGGTTTAGAAGTGGAAATACTGATATTAATGATAAAGAACGTTCTAGACAGCCGAAAAACTTTGAAGATAGTGCATTGCAAGCATTATTGGACGAAAACTCAACTCAAACGCAGAAAGAACTCGATAATAAGTTAGGAGTCTATATAATAAGTTACTTTGAGGTCTACGATGTCTCGATCGCCAGAGCGAAGGACTAGTAACTTGGTGATCCAAGTTCAAATCACCACTGTAATAATTTACACGTGCTTTGTTTACAAACACATCGTAGACCTTCGTCGTTGATTAGCACCGGTATTTAGAAGCATAAATAGAACGTTAAATAGCATTAAAAAAAAGTTAGGAGTCAGTGACAGAGTAGTTGACAAACGTTTACATGTGATGGGAAAAATTCAGAAAGAAAGAAAATGCATGCCATACGATTTGACTGAAAGTGACATTATGAATCGATACATCGCACTGTCTTTGTTTGCCGGACAAAAAAAGAAAAGTTTTCTGTGGCGTATTGAGACTGGTGATGAAAAGTGAATCTTCTATGACAATCCTAAGCGCAAACGGTCATGGGTGGACCCAGGCCAACCGTCCACATCGACACCAAAACCGAACATCCATGGCCAAAAGGTATGGCTGTGAATTTGGTGGGACCAACAGGGTGTGCTGTATTACGAGCTGCTAAAACCAAACGAAACCGTCACTACCGAGGGATACAAACGCCAACTAAATGATTTGCAACATTAATTGATCGAATATAAATCAGAAATCGCGAACAATAGGCGCAGTCATTCTCTTGCATGACAACACTCGGCCACATGTTGCGAAAGCCGTCAAAAACACCCTGTTGAAGCTCGAAGAGGAAGTGTTGCCACGCCCAGCATACTTGCCAAACACAGTGCCTTCTAATTATCACCTATTCAGATTGATGCAGCAGAACCTCGTTGATACGCACTTCCGACATGTTGAAGTGCGAGAATTTGTGGATGACTGGATCGCCTCGAAACTGCGATCGTTTTTAGGCCACGGTATCACCATATTGCCAGAAAGATGGGAAAAAGTAGTAGATAATGAAGGAAAATATTTTGATTAAGCTAACGTGTATCCATTTTCCATCATAAATATTCTTTTTCCGTTAAAATTAGTCGGAAACTAAGTTCGTCTCCTAATAGAAAGCATTCTTGAATTTCTTTATAATTCTTGTTTCCTTTTCGTGAAATCTTAAAAAAAAGATTTCTGAAAGAGTAAATGACTAAAATTTCTTTCACAAATCCTTTAAGAATATCATTAATATTAGTTTAGAGAACCTACGCTTTCATGCGGTGTTCTCGATTCCTTGTTTATTTAAAGACGTCTCTATGATCCAATTTAAGCAGTTATTGTTTATCCGAGTCTCATCCACTTGTCTACTCAATTTTTGCATTACCTGGGACGATGGCTAAACACGGCATATCAGCCAAACTTTGATCGCGGAGTCGAGATTGTTCGATCAACCGAGATCGATTCCCGTCATCGTCAAATTCATTCTCAGAGGCAATTTATATAGAGCGTTTACTGTATTTTACGGTCAGTAAGCAATCCATCTAGTCCATAAAAATAAATAAATATACAAAGAATTCTAATGTATGCACATATGATACAAGATTATACAACTATGCAACTTTTAATTGCAGGTAATTGTATCAAAATAATTTTTAATACGGAAACTTTGTATTTTAAAGTGATAAAATACTTCCAAGGTCAGACTAACATTGAACATCTTCAAATATAGGAAGCGTAAGATTTATTCAGCTTTATATTGGTATAAGTTGGAAATTCAAATAAGTTTCTTTTAACTATAAAAATTAATTAATAAAAGATTGATAATAACTATAATTACTCCTTACAGTACCAGACAATACGAGTCAGTCAGAATCTAATATTAGAGGTTGGCGGAAGGCACGAAGTACTACTGCACTAATAATTCGGTGATTCGAATTCAAGTATCAGATTCAAGTCTCGATTTCGGTCGATTAACGTAAACGTATATGCTTTGTTTACAAACACATCGTAGTATCTCATCTCATCATCGTATCTCCTTCGTCGCTGCTTAGTGCTAATATTTGGGAACATAAGTAAACCGACGTTAAATAACATAAAAATTAAAAAAAAATCTAATATTGATTCGCGGTAATCGAATATGTAATGACAAATCCAAGGATAAATGAATCTACTTTTAATTTAACTTTAGGACGTTGATAAAACTAAGATTTAAAACAATTAAGTTTTATTTAAATAATTAATAATCATTCGATGAGCAAGAATTAAAGCTTTAAACTAAAGCTGTTAAATTTAAATAATACTAGCGAGGAAAGGTTCAATTCTGAAAAAAATGATTCAAGTCTGTACACGGTAATAATTATTAGAACTGATAGATTTCCAAGACTATTACTGAATCTTTGCAGTTTTTCGTTTATCGAATCGCACTTTATGAATAGACATATTATCAAATTATTTAAAATAAACATATAAATTAAAAATGAATGAATAATTATTCTTGAGATACAATTCTAGGTATCTCAAGGATTAACAAATGAAAAAATGGGTGTATATTAGGGAAGTAGTCACAAACACCTAAATAAAAATGAATATTTTCTTTTTATTAATATTGATTATGTTTCATATTTTATATGAAATCCCTTTAAAAAACAAAGAAATGCATTAATTTAAGAGAAGGTAAAAAAATTCTCAACAATTTTTCTAAATTAGCATTTTGGGAAACAAACATCATATCCAATTTTTCATTAAAACAAAATCTAAAGTGAAAACACATAGTTTTGTTCTGAAAGTTTTGGACTGGAGAAGGATATGATAAGTATATTTCAAAAAAGGGGGGGGTGAAATTTGAATCTGTTAATTAATTGGTTAAATTTAATTAATTTTACTCTTTAAAAAATCTTAAATGAATTACATATAAACATATTTAATACTGTACAATTTTTTTTCTTAGTCTACCATTCTTATTCTATAGTTACGGGATAGTATTCGAACAAATGGGTAACGAAGGACAAAATGTAACATGGCTTTACAGACTGGCTTCATTGGGCATGCAATTGTATGCACCTTGCAGCTAATTATGATTTAGTACGTCATTTTAGTTACAAGTATTATAAATTTTTCATTAGTTGCTAAGGCTTTATTTTAATGTATTATTAAAAAAATATTTTCTTTTCAAAAACGTAATTTGGAAAATAAAATTTTCATTAAATTTATTTTTTGATCGCAATTTCATTTTGTAAAAATATTTATTTTCTACAATCAAACAAATTTTTTTAACAAAAACTATTAAAAAACGAATATTCATCATACCTAAAGTATAGATAAGATTTACAACGCTGTTATTTGGATTAAACCGTTATATATAATGCATTCTAATAGTTTAATTATTACTTTGATAAAAGTACAATATCGTATAATGAATACTCGTGAAAGCTCAAAAAAGTTTTTATCGACTTATTTTTATAAAACAAAATTTTTCACATGCTGTTAGAGTGAAAGTAAATTTAGGTTTCATTTCAAATAGTACTATATAACGAATAGGACTTTCTTAATTGATCTTGTGTAACTGAAATAAAAAGTTAGATAATCATAATCTACTTTTGTACTTTTATTAATTAAAATAAATAGAAATTCATTACTTATATAGACGTCTCAAAGTGCTCAAGAAGGCATGTCTAAAAGTCATCTTTTTAACTGATATTGTTTTATATTATTTAAAATTTTTTTGACATATTTATCTGTATTTATCTAGATATTAATATGTCTTATTAGTAGATAAAAGATGACTCGTTAGACGTCTTAATGACATTTTAAATTATAACGAGTGTTATCTATTTAAATGTCCAACATTTCGTCATTATAAAAACGTTTACCAACGCCTTTTTTGATGACTGGGACAGCCCGATGCTAATTTGATAATTACAACACTGACACTTTTTTCATTATTTTCATTTTCCTTCTGAGAACTTTTCCCTTAAACATTTAATCTTATTTACAAAGTACGTTTCCAAAGATTCTGCGCACTTAAAGAAGGGTGACTCCTTTGGATTATAATAACGACAGTTGTCAAATATTTTGGTCATGTCACCAATAAATTCACTGAGTTTTTTATAGGATCTATCATTTATTCTCAATTCGATAGTTTGAAGATCTACAAAATATTTCAATGTTAATGTTTTAATTCTAGATTTTAAAGATAAAAAGTAAAATAATTTACTTACCCATTGGTTCCTTAATAACCTTGTAATAATCTGGTGCTTCATTAGGATCCACAGGCTCCATAAATGGCCAAGCGCTTTTATGTCCCTGAAAATGGAAATCAGTATTAAATATATAACTTGAATACGCATTTTAGTACATAATTACAATTTAAATGACGTAATTAAAGACATTTTTCAATAAATATAAAAATATGTTGGTCTAACCTGTATTTGTTTAATTAACTTTCTTAAAAGTTCGAGATCTTTTATATTTAGATTCTTCATATTAGCAAAGTTGACTGAAGAATTCCGTTGGCAATTTGGACAAACGTATTCGTCAATATTGTCAGCTTCTGACTGAAGAATACCAACACATCTTCCATGAAACCAGTCCTGGCACTTGTCACAGCAAATATAAAATCTATGATAAAGACATTACAAATTCAATTAAACTTTGTTTTAAATAACTTCATTTTATTTAACATCCATTAACTTCACAAAGGAGTTTCACTTACTGAGATTCATCATACGGTTGTTTACATAAGCAATAAAGCTCTTGCGTTTCTCGTGCATGTCGACACTCAGTACAAACAAATTCTGACATAGTTTTGCTCATCTCTTCAGTGATACCCACACAATCTCCATGGAACCAATTATTGCAAAGATCGCAACCAACATAAAATCTACAAAACAGTTTATAAAGTATTTGAATAAAATAAAATTATTGAAATACCTAAATGAAAATTGAAATTATTTATACTTAGTTTCGTCGTAAGGCGTCCTGCAAAGGCAATAAAGTTTTTCCTTCTTTAGCCTATTAGCAGCTGCGATATTAACGGTCGGCGTCTGCACCTGTGTCTTCTGCTTCTTTGGTTTGTTCCTATTTGGTGGACTAATTTGTTGTGCTGGTTGAGCATTAGATTTTCGTTTTGCACTGCCTACTTTAACTTCATCCTGTTTGTGTCGCTCAGCTTTTGTTCTACTAGCAAGCTCAGCTGAAAGATCCTTCTATAAAATCAAGAGTCATTTAAACATAAGAGTAATATACATTGAACTTAAAATTGAGTTTTATCATTTTTAATAGATAAGATAAAAATATATTCTTATAAAGTATAAAATATTCTTACTTGAACATCGATTTGAAGCTCTTTTTCCAGTAATGCTCTTCTTTTAAGAATATCTTTTTTCAATAATTCTTTATGTCTAAATAGAAGAACTTGCATTCTAGAGTGTATCTGCTGTTTTCTCCTTTGTTCCTGAGTTTCTCTAAGTTTATTGGCTCGGTTCTTGGATATTGTATCACTATCAATAGACTCTGGTAACTTATTCAATCTTTTGAAAGTAAAAATGTTAAAATAAAGTTAAATATTAAATAATAAGTTTTCAATACTTTCTCATTATCTTACATTTAATTTTTAGATTACTTACTTTGAAACGTCACGATGTTCTTGTTTTGGTAATGGTTTTCGTTTAGGCGTTTCTGTATTCCATTCATTATTTTTTGCATTATTACTAACTTGGGCAGTTACTTGTGCTGGTTGTGCAACAGAATGTGATGATAGTATAGGTCTCTTACGTGCAGGAGCTCGAGAAACTGAAGAAACGGGCGTAGAGTGTCCTTGAGGTCCAGTTACAGAGCCTTCTGTACCTTTCATTTGTTTTTCTTGATACCTCTGAAGTTGTAAAAGTTTTTCTTCTATTTCGGGATTTAGATTTTCTTGCTTTAATGCATTCTTTATGGCTATAGAATTAATGATATTATAATTGCTTTATTATTTTCAGTAAACACTGAGAATTTCGTTGAAACTTACTTTGTTGGATGTAATCTGGAGTAATAACAAATTTGTTACCAGAGGATTGGCTTGATTCTTTAGGCGTTTGACCTGGCTGCTGTCCATTAACAACATTCGCTCTTTGAGGCTCTTCTTCGGTTGTTCCCCTTTGTACTTGTTGAACAACTACCTTAGCCTTTTTAGGCGAAGTAGAATCTTCTTGCTTTGCTGCATTACCTGGCTCTGTTTTTACTGGAGCTACTGTAAATACAATGTTTATAAATCTTTTCTTTTTAATTACATGGCTGTATATAAATTTACAGAGCTATAATTATATACTATCTTTGATAATGTAAATTTACCTGTAGTACTTTGTTGATCCGTAGTAGGCGCTTCTACTGATTGTTCCGCTTTTGCTGCTGGAGTAGTTTCACTCTGGGTGGTCTTAACTGTTGGCTGTGGAGTTTGTTTTTGTTGAGGCTGCGCCGGCGTCGGAGCTGGCTGCACAGCAAGATATATCTTCGTAGGTCCTAATACGCCCTGCTTTCCAGCAGTTGCTTGTGCTTTTAGTAACTGCTGTTTGACTTGTTGATGTACCATTGCCAGTTGGTTCGGAGTAAAATCAGTTCCCTGTAATCCTTGTAAGACAATTCGAGGTCCTTGAGTTGTCTGAATGACCTGAGCAGTCACGCATTTTATAATTGTGCCAGGTGGTTGGCCGGCTAATAAAGAGGCCTCTACACTTCCTGGAGCTGGGGCGGTAGGGGTTGCAGTACTTGTTGGAGTCGGTGTTGGAGTCGCCAAACTAGGCAATGTTTGTGGTGCAGGTGTTGCTGGTGTAGTTGCAACAGCTGGGGTAGCTGCCACCGTAGCAGTGGTTGTTGTACTGATAACTGGAGTTTCATTTTGCGTAGTAGCAGCCGTGTTTGGTGTGGCAACTTGTTGAACAGCTACTGTTCCATATTTATAAAAATACTTAGATTATTCTTAACTAAAAGATATTTTATATTATGCAAGTGATTATCTAACCTGCTTGTGTTTTAGTAGGTGTAACAGTATTCCTTACAATAATGCCAGCATTTCCTGAATTAAGCTGAACTAAATTGCCGGTACTTGTATTTCGTAATAAAACTTGTTGGCCACCTATAGTTGCTAATTGAGCTTTCCCGGAAGCCAATTGTTGAGCTAAAGCAGGATTATTGACTACAATTTGATTTGTAGTAATGACTTGCCCAGAAGTAGTAAGAACCTTTGAAGAAACCGTTTTATTAATTTATGAATAAATTGGACTTATGCAAAGAAATATGTAGTAGAAGTAGTACAATATTAACAATAACCATGGCAATAACAACAACAATAATAATACAAAAAATATTTCACTTTACTAATTAATAATCTATTAATAGCAATTTTTTTGAAATAAAAATAAAATTTAAGGTTGTTGGAAATTAAAATTACTTACTTGTGTTCCTTGAATCGCTTGACCAGAGTTTGCAACTACGAAGGTAGTTTTTGGTTGTTGGGCAATGGGAGTGGTTCCCGGGCTTGCGATAGCGGCCTTCAATCTTTGACCCGATTGAATGACTTGTTGCAGCACCGGCGTTTGCTGCTGCGTAGCATCCTGTTGCACTTGATTCGCCGCTGCTTTCGCAGAAGCCCCTTTCCCCAGTGTCGTGGGTGTGGACGATACCTTCACTGCGTTGGGCGTATTCGCGACTACTTTCGTCACCACTTGACCCGCCGGTGTTGCAGCTCCTCCAGTCGTTGGAGTAGACGGGGTCGTTGATTGCTGCTGAGCCGTCGTTGCGTTAATAGTCTGAGTCGTATTGAGTACGTGCAATTTTCCATCCGGCATTTGAACCAGCTGCTGACCGGGCATAAGGCCGCGAACTTGTAGCTTGCCATCAGGACCGCGCAGAATCTGCACTTTCTGCTGTACGTGCGTGACCGGTGTATTGGGGGTCGCTGTAATTCAATTTTTTTATTTTTATTAAATAAATAAATATTTTTAAAATAATAGACGATATTGTGTTTTTATTACATTGACCAGTAGCTTTTATAAGTGACTGCTGATTAGGAGTTTGTCCTTGGGCTGTTTTTGGTAAAATACTTGTAGGTCCAGAAATTACTCTGGTTGTACCATCCGCGGCTACAAATGTAAAATATCGTTTATTGTTGATGCACAAAAATTTAAGTTGAAGCAAATGAGAATTATGCAAGTAAAATTTTTAAACCTTTGGTCATGTAGATACGTCTGGTACCGATAAACTTATTTTGAGTTGGTGTAGTAAGTAATGAAGTTAACTGTGATTTTCCTTGAGGTGTGTTTGGATTAGCAGGTATGGCAACTTTGGTAACTATTTTAACAGTACCATCTTCAATTAGACAATTGCAATTTATATAAAAAAAAAATCAAGATATATAATTTTAAAATAAATAAGGGATACCTTGATTAGCACTTCCAACTTTTACTAGCTGAGTAACAGGAGTACCAGGGGTACCAGGATTTTTCAAATTTTCTAAAGCTCTTTTCTGTTGGTGAGCTGCTCTTTGAAGTCGAAGTTGCTGCTCCATTTTCTCTTTGATTTCTTCTGGAGTAGATTTTCCACTAACAAGTTGATCGCCTGACCCAATTCCACCACTAGCTCTATTTCCACTTACTACTACAGTCTGTGGGGCACCTGATCTACTCCTAGTAATAATCTGGGCATTAGCCTTGTCTAACCTAAAAGTGGGCACAGGCATCAAGCAAAGGGGTTAGTACTGAGTAGTGTTAGGCAGGATTAGGATTGTTTAACCCATTCATTGCAAATACCAATGTTTTCGTAAGATAATGCATTAAAAAAATTATAATATACAGTGAATGCATAGATTTTAAACAAGGGCCTTATGCATGAAATGATGATGCAATAAAAATGAGAAATTTATATGAAATAATGCAATAAATTAAGTATGAGGATTTAAAGAAAGAAAGGAAGGAAAATAATATAAGATCATGATGCAAAAGCCTTAACTATAACGTAAACAAATGCAGATCTTTCTATGTAGTAGAGAAGTAAATTTTACCTTTCTCCATATTGTTTTATTTCCCAAAGTTCTAGTTTATCCTCATCCACCCATTCTTCTGAAACTTGAGGTTCAGTACTTTGTGGTGACTCAGGTCGTTTCCTTTTTCGTAGACCACTACGAATCGACGTCACTTCTACAAATTAAAAGGTTCACCAATAAAAATATAGCCAAAATCCTTGATTAATAACAATCAGAATTAGGCAGTACAACTATTTACCTCTGACTTGTTTTGGCAATTCTAGTGGAATAACTACTTTTCTACGTAGATATTGAGTCTTATCCATGAATTGACCAACGTGACGATGTTTTAAAATTTCCAAAGACATAATTTCAGTATCTGTAGTGATTTGATGTTTACCATCATTGGATAGAGGTTTCGCTGATACATCATCCCACCTCATACAAGACCAAAGAATACGCAACTGCAAGGCGGCGGCCGCAAGAGATCTTAAACCGACCGTTCGATAAAGCCAACAAGTTTTAAAAAGAGGCCTTGGACAAGGATAAGGCCAGACCGACATATTCGCCTGTAATTAAAACATGATGAAAAGAATTAATGTTTCTAATGCATAATTTGTGAAATCACGCAATAGCTAATCAATACAAACCTTAGCCATATGATGAAATCCTTGAACAGGATAGCGGCCTCCAACACGGGCTAATTTTTTGACTTCATGCTGCGGCAGTACCAATATAGTACGAGTTTTAGTCTTACTACAGAAAGTTGAACATAAAGGATATTTTACAGGAGTTCGCTTTTTTCTTCTATCTGCCAAAGATATTGCAACTTTTTTCAAATAAATTTTGCCCTCTGTCGACGTTGCAGAATATATTCTCTCAGATCCATCGGCATTTAGCTCTTTAGTATGAATAGTTCGTTGTACCGTTCGTCCTCTTCGATTAACGATTGTCGTTGTTTTAGGAGGTGTTGCAGTTTTGCTGAGATCAAAGTTATTAATTTAGCGCTTAATTTACAATATAGAAATGAGCAATAATTTTTATAAATATTTTTAATTACCTTGTTTTAACTTCAGATACTACATCAACCGAATTACAAGTTGTTACTGTCTCCTGCATTTTTTTAACTTCACCATCAACTGTTTTTATCTGTTGTGATGTTGTTGTTACAGTGGTAGTTGTTACAACATTAGTTGTAGTAACAACTGTTTCATTATGTTTACGATCATTATTTTCATTCTACAAAAATATATATAATTAAGCAACAATTTTTTTTTAAAATTCAAATTAATTTGAACTTGGTAACTTACTGCTTCTATTTTAACTTTTTTGATTGCAGGAGCATCTCCACCTCCATCTTGAGGTTCTGATTTACTCTGCACGTCATTACTTAATTTTTCTTCTTTGCACTGTTTTATTGTTGGTGTTGTACTGGAATCAGGTTCAGCCTTAACTATCTTATCCTTACTATCTTCAGTAATTTCTTTTTTCACGGCACTGGGTTGCACTGGAGTAGCTGCATTACTTATAACTGCTTGATTATTATTTAAGGCATTGGCCTTTCTGAGCAATGCAACAAGATCTCGTTTCAGTTGCATTTTCTTCAAACAAAGTGGTGAATAACAATTCGTTATTAAACTCTGTGGTGTAATAACGGTTTTATTGGTCAAATTTTGTGTTGCTAAGTTGCAATTGCGTGAATAGCACTTTGTATTTTTACCGCCAAGTCGTGTTAAATTAGCATACAATGCTCGTACTTGTTGGATACGCTTTCCTATGGCAGCTAAAACTTCCCTTGTATTTGAGCCTGGGGTTTTGCTAACTTGCTTACCTGACATATTTTGTGGTGTTGCATCACCTCCGCCACTTACACTAGCGCCAGCATTAGCACTATGATCACCTTCGCTATTTTTTTGATTGTTTACTTTATTTGCCATTTCTTTTAATTTTTCGGATTGAGATAATCGTCTTTCTTCTAAAAGCTTTAAGTGCGTTCGGCGAGCAAGAAAATCATCGATTCGCGTTTTTTTACCTATTTTAGGATAAAATACTCGGCCAGACGTTGTCAAAGCTTTAGTAATATCAATCTCTTCAAATTCTGTAATTGGCTTGAATACTTTTTGGATTTTCATTCCAGCTAAAACTGAAAATATATTACGAAACTTAGTATTTAATTCTTTGTTCTATTCTTTAATGATTTATGTATGTGCAAATAATTAAGTGACAGCTCAAGGTAATGTTTCTAAAAAAATCTAAAAACAATAAACTTGTAAAATTAAGTAGGTTTCCTCAAATGGTAAGCATTAAAAAAACGTTTAATGTTACATACGATTGAAAATTATAAATGCATTTAAGAAGTTTAGATCTAAGCAGCTATTGTATTAAAATTTATCTTGAAATATTATGATCAAGAAGAATAACATCAATGTTTAATTTAACAAGTAAACAATTTTTTATGTACTTTTTCTTCCTTTCGTAATTGTTTAATAGAAAATTAATGCATGAGAATTAAAATATTAAATTAAGGGTCAACAAAAAGCTGGATCTTGATAACATACAATCATATTTATATGTTAAATGTTCAGGAATAGTAATGATATTTAATGAAACGATAAGTCTGGAGTAAAATATTTATCGTACATGCATGTTTTAATACTTTAAGTTTATAAATTAATGGAAATCTTACTCACATGGTAAATTTATTTTTGATTCTTGTTTAGCTGGTTGAGTTTCTGTTTTTTCAGTCTTTTGATCATCCGTCTCTTCTGTCTTCAAATCTTTCTTTTCAACTGTTTTATTTTCATCATTTTGATTTTCTTGTTTTATTTCTACCTTTTTATTATCATCTGAACTTTCTTCAGTTTTAATTTCCTGCTTAATAATTTTTTCCTTATTATCAGTATTTTCAGAATTATCATTTGGAGAATAGTATTCTTTGATTAAAAACTCATATGTTGAAGGATCCACTGCTAGGATTTTCAAACCTATTTGATCCCTTATTTGAACCATGATCTTTTGAGGACCAGCTCGGAGACCCATTTTGCTAATGTCTATTGATTTATGTCGACGCCCTACCGATATCCACAACCAACCCCACTGCCCATGCACTCTGTATTCTTCACCCTTTTGCTTCCATATCTGGTGCTTTAAACCTAAAGTATATTTGACGAAATTGTAAGTGAGTCGATTCCTTTCTTCTTCGTCATCCTTTTCTTTCTTTTCCTTTTTATCAAGACGCTTCTTCTCTTCGCGCTCAAGTGCTGTGACTCTTTGTAGTTTCACATGACCTAGCTGCTCATGCCAGACATTAGCGAAAACTACAGATTTGATACAAGCTTGCAAGGCGATAAGAGCGCGCGCAAAATCTCGTGGATTGATACAAGAACCTACGGCGGAGGTCCATGGCTTACGTAATAGAGGCCAATTCGTATGCATAAACGGTGCTTGAATATGACTCTCGAGTTGCAAAATAGTTTGCCGTAGTGTCTGAATAAGCAAGGCGCGCGTACCAGTCAAACTTCCGATCCATTTGAATTCTACGGCTTGTGTCAAGGCAAATTTATGCGACAAGTGTCGCTTTTTGTCACGTTCTTCATTACGTTGAACTTTATTCAAAGCAATTGTGTTCGTACTATATTGATTAACGTATGATTTAAACGTGTTATCCATGCCTAGTTTAAATAAATGTGTGCCTGAAGCTATTTGATGTGCTTTTTGTCGTGTTAATCGAGAATTCTCGTTTTCATCTTTTACACTTTTTTCTACTTTGTCTACTTTTTCTGATTCTTCTTTTACTCCAAGTGCAAGTTGTTTCTTTTTCAGCTCATCCATATTGAATGTTCTTGGCGTCAATGAACCAGTTTTTGATCTAGTTACAATGTTGTGCTTTTTACCTGAAAAATTATATTTTTCATGTATTAAATGAGAAATATATCATGTATAAATTAATCTTAAGTTCAAAATAACCAAAATTTACCATCTTTATCCATTTCTTCCAACGTCTCTTCTACTTCGATATCTTCACTTTCAACTTTATTATTTGCATTATCACTTGTATTTTCTTCATTCTCCGCCACTTTATCAGTATTTTGAGTTTGCTCATCAGCTTCTTTAGGATTTATATTTTCTAATTCTGCAGGTGGCTCTGTTGATGGTTGTAATAAAGAATCAGGTTCCTCGTGCATTCTTCTAACCATTTCTTCAGCTTCTTGCCGTTCCTTTTCTCGTTTTTCTTCTTCTTTCTCCAATTTTTCTTGTCTTTCTTTTTGCATTTTTTGAATAAGATCTACAGGAGAATAGAAAATATTAACCTTGAAAAATATACAAAATAAAAAAATGGAAAAATATTCAATATACACATACTGTTTTCTACTTCAATGTAAGATTTTTTATTGCCTTTAAACTGATTAGTTATTGTTTCTGTTAACTCCATTTGTCGTTTAATTTCATCTTTGTAATCAGACAATTCTCTATAAAGAGCAACTTCCATTTCATTTTTATCCAAACAATTCATTAATTCTTCTAATTGCAGAGGAGTACTATAATACCAAACTTCACCACTATCACTTTCACTGTAAACATTTAATTTCATGTTAAATAGAATGTTTTAAAATAATAAAAAAATAAAAAGTAAATTATTAATACATACATTAGAACTCTTCTAACAAGAAACCAATATTTTCTTCCATGCCGATCAAATCCTAAATGCTCCTGTCTGCAAAGTAATCCATTTTTTTCTACATCAGGAATGCAATCCATAACACCACTTATTTTATGAGCTTTACATATATTACATTGCCAATCCTCAGGAGGTACATCAACAAGAGGAGGCTCTACACATTCTAAATGAAATACGGCAGGACATGTTTCACAACATAATAAATCACCCAGTCTATGGCATACTCGACAATGATCATCATAATCTCTGTTTCCTGTTTTGAAAGTAAAAGAATCATTCCAAATGATATAAATAAAATTCTAATAGATAAAGATTTTATATAAATAGAAGTTGTTTTAGATATTAATTATAAATAAAGTAGAATCATTTCAATAATAATACTAGAATTTAAATTCGTTTCATTACACAAGGTTTTTATTAAATTTATACATTTAATAAAATAGTACATACCTTCATGAAGTAAATCTTCTCGAACAGGATTAGTTATTAGAAATTGTCCAGTTAAAAATTGTAAAACTTTTATTCGATCTTCAATCCCAGAAAAAGGATATTCAGAATTGGATAAAATATGAAGAATATTTGAATCAAAAATTTTATCACTTTCAACATAGGATCGTAAAACCTCTGGCCAAGTCATGGCATCAACAAAATAAAGACTGATATTCACAGAATCTTTTTGATCCAGAGGACCAAAGTGAGTTTGTTGCGAGTCTTCTTCTCGCAATAAAGCTTTAATAAGAGTAATGTGAATTTCAGCGAATAAGTTTGTTTGATCATCACAGATCATTGCTGCACAAAAGTCTTCGAACCTAAATGGCGATAGCCTTAGTAGTGTACGAAAATGCCTTAGAACTTCATAAATAGAAAGGCACGGCATGACTAAATCTTTAGGAACCAGTAAGTCATCTGACGACTTGGGCAGTTCCAAAGTAGGAATTTCACGATTCTGTAGCCACAGTGGTTCAGGACTTGGAGGTCTCTGTTGGCTTAACAAAGTCCTTCTAGGTGTGCCACTAGCAGTACTGAAACTAGATAATGAAAAATCACTATCACTGGATGGATCTGGTTCTTCTATACTTTCAGATGATTCGTCTTCACTCTGCAGTAGAGGATCATCCTCAATATCACTCTTATCACTCGATTCGTCACCAAAATCTGAACCGTAATGGTACTCGGAGTCATGATAGTCCACACTTGTATTGTAACCACGTCGCTGATAGGAAGAACTCGAGTGGCCCCCTTTTCTCGAGTGCTTTTCTTTGACTCCCTTTGACTTGCGGGTGGTCCGTGTGCTGCGCCTTGTATCCTCGACTGTCGGTGTCTCCTGGGGCGATGCAGGCCTCGAAGCAGTTGGTGTACCAGGTTGTGAATTCGGTGTTTCTGCACCCTTCTGCAAATACTTGGGCTTCTTCATCAAATGGTACTGGAACTTCTTGGGACGCTCCATGACCACCGATTTGGGCGGCCTGCCCCGGCGCTTCGTCCCTCTTCCCGTCATTCTCCGCTTTCTCGAAACTCTGTCAAAAGCAAAAAGCAAGGTACTACAACTGTGATTAGTTGTAAACGAGCTCCCTCTTTCTCTCTCTCTCTCTTTCTCTTTTTTGCGCTCTATCTCTCTTGCTCAGCACGTGGCGCGCTTGTCAACAAACGCGAGTGATCATACTCCGTCGCTACAGTCGCCGTCATAGCCGCCGCGGCCGTCGGACCGAATTCGCGATATTTGCGCCATTTCTCTCGGGGGCTCCCCCCAAAAAGAATTGGTCACGTGACCATACAGGGCGCAACGGCAAATATCTGGCGCGCGAGGTACTAAATAAATATTTTGCCGAATATGCGCGATCCTCGTATTGGCCTGGCTGCTCCCGTTAACGCAACAGCTGAGCGCGGCGCACCTCTCTCCCTCTCAAGTACAACAACGTGCAGTTGCGGGGGGCCTCGTTGCACTTTTCCAACACGGTTATTACGCTCTCCGCAGTCAGGGCCGCGCACAGGGAGCTTTTTCGACTCCGCGACGATCGCGAGTTCAACGGGCGGGGGAACGAGAGGGTGGCTATAATGCTATCCCTCGCGCACGCACGCTAAAGACGCGGGGTTCCACGCGCGAGGACAAGGCTAGAACGAGTAACGAGAAAGAAGTTGATGAAAGGGGCGCACGGATTGGCTAGTAGCCGTGGCAGTCGAGGCGGCCATCAAAACGAGCCTGGGAGCCTCGCCCGTATCGTTCGAGAAAACTGTCAAACTTTGCACGACCGATTTGCACATACGACAATCCGATCACGGTTATGAGGCGGTAGGTCTTGCCAATTTTCCCTGGACACGAGACTCAACTAGGATATGCAGCTACTCGAAAAGCACGCAGCGACCAATGGCACGGTTTCTTACTAAACTAACTGCTGACACTTGGACGCCGGATGGCGCTGGGCTCGCGCGCAACTCCGAAAAAACGTAATTTCTGGCTGTCTTACCGGATAACACGCACGAGCTCGATTTTCCGACGATTTTGTCCGCGTAACTTTGGAAAATCAAAAAATTTAGTACGTACACGACTATAATGCAGAGTAGGTAGTAATTAATATCAAAGCAGGTCCTAACCTTAGTTTGAAAGATGCTTGGACAGAGGACACCACTCGCGCACTCTCCCCTCGTCGCGGCTCCACTTACATCGGAAAAATAATTTTGCGAACCTCTCCGGAGATCCGAGGATTGTTAAGTGGGTTTCTGAACTGACACTCTGCAAGCTCTTGACCGTACGAAAATCGGCCACAGGGGCCGCACTCCCGATTTGGCCGACGTTATCGCGTTTTAGCCGGCCCACGAAAAAAAACCTTGGCGTTTTCCGCCTTTTCCCGCAGCGAGAGCAGCGCAATGTATTTTTCACGCATACGCACACTCTCTCAGATACGACATTTACGACCGCGACTGCAGTACTTGCGCCATCTGTGGGCAAGGGAATAACGTTTTTGCAGCGCCATCACGGCCAGTATACTCTGGCTGTACTACGAGAGTCGAACCACTTGGTTTACTTGCCAAAATTTTTGAAGAATACATTATGATATAAGACGTATATTGCCATTGATTGTCCAATCAAGTAGAAACAATTGAAAAATTGTGGTTCAATTTTCTAGAGCGAGAACACCTGTTATCTATTATCATGGGTACATTTTCACTTTCCACGATTTTCTAGTAGTTCCAACTATCGTCGCCATCTTTGACTAAAATGTTTTTAAAATATATAGCGGTTATTAACTTCAAAATTATATTTTTCAATACAGAAACGAATCATAAAGATCATTAAAAATTGAATACGTAAATTAGTGCTAATTAAAATTCAAAAAGAACGGAGTCGTTTGGAAAAGAGCGCTTTTTGTAGTAGATGCGCGCGCATCCCTGCGCATGCGTGCACGCCACGGCGGTCATTTTGAAAAGACCTCTTCCGCTACTTGCGCAGAACTTTGAAAATTCAGTTCAAATGCATAGGTATGTTTGGTAACATGATATCTATATAAGTATAGCAAAGTATAGTGTGTGTGACAGAGAGAGAGAGAGAGAGAGAGAGAGAGAGAGAGAGAGAGAGAAAGAGAGAAACAGTAAAATATAAGAAAGCTAAGGATAGCAAGCACATTATATAGTACGAGAGTAAGAGAGGATAAAAAAGAAAAATGGCCGACATTGACCGTAAAAGTATATTTCCAAGACGGTGTGATCGGATTACGCTACGAAGAAGAGGTTATCCGCAGACTCGGAGGAACCCTTAAACTTTAAAATGAGCACTGGTACAAGCATGTATAGCCTAAAACCGATCGTTTCGCTACCGGAGCAAATATCTCTGCCAAAAAATATGTACGAGCTGCCAAATATCCAGGGCGATGGAGGAGAGAAGACAGAAAAGAGCAACGAATTCACCCTGGACATCGAACGTCAGGTTAACCGCATTTTCTTGGCTTTCCCAAGTATTCTTCGAAATTGGGCGGAAAAATCGAATCGCAGCGATAATAGATGAAATCGAAGGGAACTTTATACACAAAAAAAACATGTTCTGCTAAATATACTCACGTGGCACGGCGGATCCATTTCGCGATAGCGATGTTTCATCGTAACAGCGGCACGGGCGGCAGTCTGGAATAAAGCCGAGGCACTAATCGCCATCGTCATCGACGAAAATTTAGTGATTCGCGACGCAGTGAATTTGTACCTGAAAGCGAGCGTTTCGAGAAAAGGAAGATTAGGTTGTCGCGACGCCGTTGTAAACTTGTCGATGTTCCCGTGCTTCCTCGATCGATGATAGCTCGCGCGGGTGTTGTTGCTAACGTATTGTGCGTTTTTCTCTTGTGCCCCTCCGTGTGCGCGTGTGTGTCACACGATGATGATCTTTTCGGATCGCCGTACTTGTACGCGGGATTTAATGACCGTGCACAGAGAAAAATGCACGAACGCGACGTATAGCTGTAGAATTCACAAGTAAAATATGCATGAAAACAAAGATGATTGGGAAGTACTCCAACAAATCGCAAGCAAAAAAATGCCTTGCCGAAAGTATATATATGATACTCTTCACGAATTCAAAGTCGTCTAAAAAAAATAGCGGTTAAAAAGAACGGTTAAGATACAAAATCGGCCAAAAGTAAATTAATCCACTAATACAATACATTTGTACAATGTAAATGCAATTGAAATCCGAATCTATCATATAATATATTTTATTTTTTAGATAGTGTAAATTGTTTTCAGTCTTGAAATTGATTTTTTTTTTGTTTTTTTTTTTTATCTGTAGTAATGACATTCTTTTTTGTATAGACACCACATCCTGAGATTAATCTGCTTGAAGCGAGGCAGATGAGAATTTTAAAACAACTTTTGGAATTAAAACAGAAAGTCGATCAGCTCTGCATTGCAGTTAGACTTTCTGATGTGGTTAAAATGTCAATTGATCCACTTCCAGAGGCTAGTTAACAAATTTAAGTTATTTCCATAATTATTTTTAAATATTATAAATTTACCTTTATTATATTATCTTATTATAGACATTAGTTAATTCTGAAATTATTATAAATGCCAATCCAGAAAGTCCTCCATATTCTATTCTAGCCCTTCAGAGAATTTGGAAAAACACAAAATTTAACATAGATCTACATTGTCACTCTACTGTATCTAATGTAAATACAAAAACATTTGCAGATAAAATACTTGTTAATCCAGAAAACAGCGAAGATATGCATGTAGTAAATGTAAAAGTTATTTGGAAAGATGGTACTTAAAATTTCTCATAAACTAATATTTAATATTATTTCATTTGTTTATTTCTATTGTTTTTATTTCTTTTAATAATTATTTTTATCCTTTTATTTTAGTTTCTGATATTCAACTAATTACCAAAATGTATGACTATCCTATTGAAGGGGAAGCAAATGTTTTACGTTATTTAACAAGAGTAATAGAAAGTTATACTTATGAACTAATAGATCCACATTCAACCGATATCATATTAGATCTTTCGCTTCAATTACCTTATGAAGAGCCTAGAAAGATAAATGCAATTACCGCAAAGTTTTCTAATTATATAGGTGAAAATACGTGGTTTTCAAATTTAACTGAACCTTCTATTGTTGATGTAGCAGTATGGTCTATCTTAAAACGTATAACACCTAAAAAAATACCTGGTCAATTACAAAAATGGTATGATTTATGTGAAAAAACGTTTTTAGCAAATTGATTTATTTGAAATAATCTTGTACAAAGTTTTAAATAAAAATTTTTATCATTTATTGTTTATATTACCTTGCAAAACATTATACTATAGATTAAGGTAAAAATAATTTCAGTATATATTATTAAAGGATAGTATATTTCTAAACTGATTTCATATTACAAATTTGTTACTAATTGGTATTCGCTTTTGTCCTATTGTATAAATAATAAAAAAAATGAACATACTTGTTAATTGGCAGTGTTTAGAAGCATATTTAAACATCCAAGTTCACAATACGTTCTTTGTTACACAAAAAATACCAGATGGTGTTTATAAGTATTAATATAGTAAAATCTAAATTATACACATACTCAATAAGTTTGAAACGCAGTATTTCAGGAATGAATCATTGGTTACTGCTTCAATGTAAAATATTGTCTTTAAAGCAGAGTTTGCAATTAATTTAATATTAAAATTTTTTTTAGCAATACTCTTTTTGGCTCAGTGACTCAATTATAATAAATATACTCGCTGATTCTTCTAAAATTACTACTATTAATAAATTTTTCTAGTAGGTCTAATTTGCTTTTTTCTAAAGAGCATTAATCATACAAATAGTTAAAAATTATTAAACTATCATACTTTTATCAGCCTTTTATTCTATATATTAGTCCCCGAAATTGGTCATGAGGATTTATATGTAACATTACACAATAATATTACAAGCATTATAACTTCATACATTATTCAGTTTTTGCATTATTAATGGCTGATAACTGAAAGCTCTTATTTAGATATGTATCTTACCAGTTTGTATTGTGTATTTATTCATAATAAAACACATTATTCTCATTGTCAGAGTAAAAAAAAAATATTTATCTCAAACTGATAAGTACAAATTCTTATATTTTCAATAAAATTATAATGTACATAATTTTTTTCATTCTTATATACTAAATTTATTTATAATAGTCAAAAACTGAAATGAGATGCAATGTAAGAAATATACAATCTACAGCATGCAAAATTGCATTATTCAGACTTTAAGATGTTTACTAGCACTCATTAATAAACATTCTTTAATTCATATTGTTTCACTCATACATCTACAAAAATTAAATTATATCTAATTTAATTATTTTCTATTATCTCGTTAAGATATAAACATTACAATGATAATTGCAAATTATTAGAGACATACGTCACATTATTTTCGATTTTTGTAAGGCAACTGCTGCTTCATTTGTCCACAATTTTGATATGGATTAATTACTTTTAAATCATTTTTAAATATGTAAATAAATCACAGAAACTCAAAATTTAGAAAATTGTTAGCTATATTAGTTTTTCCTATATTCACAAAAGGAGAGTATCATTTTTATAAGTCAAAAATTTTAATCAACTTTTAAAAATACTAATTTAATTGTAAAGTAAAATATAAAGATATTTTAAACACTTTTAAAATTTTATGTTAAGATTTCTTCTCCAATTACGTATTATTGTTAATAAGTAATTCTTGTTATTGAAAAATGAAAATAATGTTTTGGTAGTTCTAAAATAAACATTAGGGTAAAGTTGAATAATATTTATAGAATAAAATTTTACTTTTCATATCGAAACTGTATTTTACGTGTAATTAAAATTAATGAAAATGCTAAATCAATGGTACTCTCCTTGAATAGAGCTTGTATGTACAATTTGGTACATACCACATCTATATGGTCCACAAAGTAAGATACTTATATTAAAACTTGCCATAAGTAATTTAGAAATACAAATATATTTTAGAAGATGACTGTTCTTCTAATAAAGAAACTAGTATGTTTGATTTTTATCATTTGTGAATTTTAAGTATTTTTTTTTTTATTACAAACCAAAATTCCTTGATGCTTAGTGCCTGAAGCTCTATTGTAAACTCAACACACTTCACTTTAATTTAAGTAATTACAATACTTAATTAATAATTATCGAGAGGGATGTGTGAAGGAGCTTATGAAACATTAATAATAATGCTCGAGGAACAAAATTGCCGAACGTTGCATCTATAGCTATCGTTCATGCAAACCAAGCAATGTCACTCTCGCAGTTTGACCAATGTAAATAATATAAATACTACGTACAATAACGATATATCACAATAAGAATTTGCCACAAGCTGGGAGATACATACGAGAAAATCTTCAGATTCGCTTGAGCTTATACGGCTGAGAATCTCGCATTTTTCAACTTCTAAAATCTGCCCGTCATTAATAACTCGATTGGGCAGACTTTTTCTTATAACACAGTTAAAATCTTTTATGATTTAATAAAGTCTATTGAATGATTAAACAAAGGAAGAGAATCCAGGAAGCGGTGCTCTTGATCGCGCCATGTTGTTCATGATGATTTGACCACCATTCAAACTCACGACAGCGCTACCTTCTGGTTCTGAATCCGTGTACGACGAGTAATTTCGAACAGGTTTTTGCCGTTTCCAGGATTGTCGAAGAGAATCATTCACATTTGCATAATGATTCACAAAAGAATGAGGATCTGACTGTACACTTTCATTTTCGCTCTCTGACGCCTATAAAAATTTTTTTTAATATTATTGATTCATTTTGATTAATGTGTTTTTAAAATTAAATTGATTATATATGACACAACAGGAAACTACAATTATTAGCTTTCAAAAGGATATTATTTTAAACTTTTCAATCAACTTTTTTATCGGTTCATATATTGATTATTGACTTAGTCAAATTTTATCGAAACGTTAAATAAATAAGAAGTTTATTTACTTGTGAATCTGTCGAACTTATTTCGGAGGGCTTTTCAGTGACGCTACTGTCATCAGGGTTTTCATCGTAACCCTTCAGGCTTTCTTCATCACTGTGATATGCTACAGAGGCAGGCGAGGGCCTCGGAGGTGATTTACCATAAACAGGAGGAGGTGGTGGATGCATGGCCTTACGTAGAGTATTTCGTTTGCCAAGTGTTCCGCAATTGTTACCAATGCCGGAGACTCCACAGGGCTGTCTCGATCGGTACAGCTCCAAATCGGATTCTTGTCGATCATCGATATCCATTGCCATCGATTCCTCCAGTGTTTTTTGTGCTTCTTCTACCAAATAGATTTGAAATTATTTAATATATACCATGCAGATAAATGTGATAAAAGCATAATGTAAAATGAAAATGGAATTGAGAATTCATTAATTTAAACGTGTAAATTACGAATATTGTTTTAACTTACGTTTGTACTTATAACTTTTACTTTTTACACATAGTACCGCTATCACCATAATAATAATAACAACAGATGTTGCAGCCAATGTTACCATAAACCACGTCTGCCTGTAAAACGGATGTTGCTGAAGATATGCATACTCCATATACAGCTTTGATGGAGTTAAAATCTATAATATTAATATTTATTGAATTATATATTTTTCAATATAATAATGGTAGATTTTGTGCATTAAAATATTCAGAAATACAATACCGTTTCTGTCGAGTTTACGGGATAACTAATTCCATAACGATTGTAAGCGATCACTCTAAATAAATATGTCGTAGATGGAAGTAAGTTTTGATATGATACACTGTATTCGGTTAATAAACCATTATGTGTTCGCACTATTGTCTGCCATTGACTGTCATCTAAAATTAATTTAGTCAATTAAAATAAAAATGTTAATATAGGTATTAAAATTAATTAAATTATAAGCTACAAATAGCTTTATTTTCATTATTTATAAATTATAAGCTCAAACGGAACAACGGCAATAAGTTTTTACTAATTTGTAAAATGGAATCAGTTTGGACAACGATGTAAAATCGTTTGGAAAAATTCCAAATCATATCCGATAAAATAGGTCTACCAATCCTTAATAAAGTATTTTAAAATCTGTTAAATTTATAAAAAATATATTTCGGATTGTAAGGCCTTTACATGCGGGAGAGCAGGGCTGGAAAGCATATGAAATTTCACAGTATGCACTGTACATATATACATTTTATATTTATATTATAAATATACATTAAAATTAAACACTAGAATTATGCACATTAAAAATTAATTTACAAGTGTTAAAAATGACTTTTAGTTGTAGCATTAATTTAGCTAATGAATTACTTTATGCAATTATGACTATTGGCAGAAAGTACGACGATCACGATATATAAGTTTTGCTCTTCTAGGCTAAAGAAATTGTCATGCAATGATTTAAGTTTTTTATTGTTATAATAATGATATTCTAAATGGTATTATGTAGATTAAAACATTCAATGAATCATAACGCCTAAACACAGTCACTGAAAATCACTCTTAACAGATTCTCAAACTTACAATGCAGCCAATCTTCCCTTCCTGTATGATCAAATAAAACATAATATCCTGGTTAATATTAAATCACCTAACAGTGCTTTTTGTTAAATTAAATAATTAAAAACTCTCTATTAATTAAGAATACCGATAACTCATTGTTAAATAAATAACGTATGTAATTTTGTATTTTATAACGTACCTTTGCTTTTAGATTCGATATAATAACCCAGCAAAGAGCCCTTCCCAGTGGCACCATTTGTCCATTGTAAATCTACACTGGAAACTGTTTTTGTAATTATAAGTCCACTTGGTGCCATTGGCGAACCTTCTTGAGGTCCGGTAGTTATATTGCCGGATGTAGGTGGTCCTAAATCCACTGTTTCGGCTTGAACTAAAAAAGTGTACGCCACTTCTTCTTCCAGAGGTTGAACAAGCAAATTTGTTTCCGTAACCTTTTGCCTAACTTGCTTACTAAAGCCTAAAAATAATTATAAAAACAATTTTATTAAGTTGTAACGATAGTTTTTGATTCAATAAAATATATCATGATTTCAACTGACGATCATTTTGTTCAGAAGTTTTGTAAGATACAACGTAGCCAATTATTTCTCCGTTACGCATTTTGGGTGGATCCCACGAAACGCGAAGACTTGTCAGCGTTATATCGCTGAACTGTAAATTCTGCGGCGGTCCGGGTATATCCTAAATTAAAACAAAAATAAAAGTTAATAAATTAGAAAATTAGAAAATTCTAACTAATTTCCTTTTCAATACTATACCTGCTTGGTTCGAACTGTGATAACAGGCGATCGTGGGCCATCACCAGCTGGATTAAATGCTAAAACCTGTATGCGATACTCCGTAAACTTATCTAAAAATACGAGACTATGGGTAGAATAAGAAGCAGGCACAACTTCAATTTCTTCCTCCTGCTTTTGCTCTAATTCTTGAGGAGAGTCAGTGACCAGATAAAATATCTATAAAAAATAAGAGAAGTTTAAATAAATTAAAAAAAAATAGCTGCACAAAATCAACTGATTAAATAGAATATAATTTTACCTTATAACCTAGTAATTCACCGTTTTGCATATTCGCTTGCGGTGGTTTCCACCGAAGTTGAACTTCTGTAGAAGAGATCGGTTCTACCGTAACTTGCTGGGGCTCTCCTGTTGGAATGGCTTCACCAACATAAACAGTCACGGGTAAGCTCTGCGGACCTTCACCTTCAGAATTAAATGGAACAACAATAATTTCGTAATATTTATCTTCGGTAAGGTCGCTCAATATTATTTTAGTTTCCTGTACAAAAAGAAAAATCAGATTTTGTAATATGTAAATATATGATTTCAACAATTAGATAATTATGTTAAGAAATTCTTACATTGATTCCCATAACTTCTTCTTTTGGTGGTCCCGAAAGAGCAGATGGAAAATCTGTAAGAGGCTGATAAAATACGCGATAACCTCCAGTTGCATGATCACCACTCCAATACGATTCTTCGATTGGATTCCAGTGTACTTCGATACTCGATGTTGTTATGGGCACAACTTTTAGTCCCGTCACACCTTTTGATGGAGCTAAAAATTTGAAATAGTGAATAATTTTTCTGGTATTCTCAGTTGTCTAATGTATATTTCAATATAATATCTTACCAGCTTGTAAAGTTTTAACTTGTATTGATTCTGGACTCCAATCAGAAGGACCAATATCATTAGTTGCTTGAATTCTAAAATGATACAGAGTATACGGTTTCAAATTGTTTGCTGTGTATGATGTCAAAGACGGATCCACTCGTTCAGGTATAATTTGGAATGGACCAGAATTTTCAGATTGCTGTACTGTGTAATATCTAAAAAAAAAAAAAAAGTTCAAAGATGTTATTTTGTATTAGTATTCTTAGAATCATTGAACATCAAAATTGATCTCACCTTAAAGGTGCAAATCCATCGGGTCCAGGGGTCCAGCTAAAAGTAATCTGCCTACTTTGCACTTGAGATCTACTCACGTGCGGAAAAGATGGGGGTTGGGGACGTTCCCTATTATTTGTAGTTAAAACTAAAGCGTATGCGGTTTTACCCCAACCTAAACGACTTTGAGCCGACACCGAAAACATGTAATATTTATCTGATTCTAAATTAGTTGCGCTAAAAAATTGAACATTCGGTTTAATATAAAAAATATTACTAAAAATATTACATTTAAATTCTTGTTATAAACTTACGTAAACGTTCGAGTTGACGATGAAAATTCTTTCGTAAATTGTTGATTTTGAGTACCATTTAAATAAAACATGACTTTAAACGCTAATATCTCTCCATTGGGATCTTCAGGAGTATCCCAAATAATGCGCGCTGTATTGAAGCTAACATCAGGCAGGGATACATTTGACGGTGGTCCGGGTACTAAATAAAATAAAATTTCATTGTTATATAATCATTATTCATTAATGATTTTGCCGTACAAAAATACATAACATAGTATAATAATAATAACAACAATAATAATAAATGTATATTAAAAAATTACCATCTTCAAATGTCTGAACTCTAATAGGAGGCATACTTAAAACTCCATCGCCTAGTCTAGTATATGCCAGGACTTGCACATGATATTGAACGTATTTTCTTAATTCAGTTAACGTGGTCGTGAAGGTTGAATTACTTGGAATATTTTTGTTTTGAAACGGCGACCTATTATTTGCTCTATAATAAACTTTATAGCCTTCTATCTGACCATTTTGATGTTGAATTGGCACCTCTCCCCATTTCACAACAATTGTCGTGGAAGATGTTGCATTAGCCTCAACGTTCATGGGCCCAGCAGACGGAACTGTAGAGAAATATTTATTAAAGCTTCGAGTATAAGAAAGTGTATTAAATTATTAAATAAATTGACAAAGATTGAAATTCGTTAACCTACCGGACTCGCGAGTTCTCTCCGTTGCCTTCGGACTCAAAGACGACGAACCAACATCATTATACGCTTGCATAAAGATTTCGTAAAGAGCAAATTCTTCCATATTTTCGAGAACATAAGAATTTGCAGTGTGATCGTCGATACTGATACTTTTAGACGTGTTGGTACGCACTTCTTTATACGTTATATTATAACCACGTGGATTTCCGTACCACTCGACTTGTTGTAACGGCTATGAAAAAGAAAAAAAGAAAAAAAAGACATAATTATTTTGGACCCTGTTAATTCAATAACGATACGAAGAAAAAATATAAGATCTTTTAAACTTACGATCCATCTAACTCGTAACTCGGTAGCGCTCATTGCTCTTACAGTTACATTTCTTGGCGGGTGGGACGGTGGAGCTTGAATCGTTTGGAATTCTTTAGTCGGTTCCGATGGCGCGGAAGATCCAACAACGTTATTAGCAATCAAACGTAACTTGTACTGCATAAAAGGGGTCAGGCCTTCCACGGTTATTTTTCTTGCATCAGGATCGTATATTTCAGATATAGTGTGCCACGTTGTGTTGCGAGTAGTCTGCGCCTATTGACAATTAATTACAATTGAAATCAATGCATTGTAATTCGTGTATTAAAATGAAATTGGTCAGGCATACGAAAATTGTTGAAAATGTACCTGCACAGTCCATTTTGAAATTGATGCATTGCCGTTGAATCCCGGGGTGAACTGGAGTACAATCGAAAATGCGTCTATGTTTGACAGAGCTAATTTGGTCGGTGGCTCGGGTAGCACCGGTTCAACGCCCGATTGTATTGTAGCTATACTCGGCATTCCCGGGCCCATCGATGTCCAAGCCAAAACTTCAAAAGTGTAATGCGTAGTGGCCTAAAAATTTTAATGAAATGATTTATTTTTCTGGAATAAATCTTTTAAGCTCTTAACTATTGCGATCGTATTCACAAGACTGAGTTTTACCTGTAGCTGTTCGATCTTGGTCGACAAAACGTCGGCGGTAAAATTTAGCACTCTAAGAGAATCGGCTTTGTCTTTAATCATGTACTTCAGCTGATAAAAGGTGAGAATACCGTTAACTTCTCCCGGTGGTCGCCACTTTACCGTGAGAGCACGGTCGCTTATGTTAAGAAATTGTAGATTTTCTACCTTTCCTGGAACTACAAACAATCGCAAAACACGATAATAAATATATTTATACAGAATTAATTCGTAGTTACCAATAAGATTGAATTTTAATTCAACCTCTAGTCTATCGATAAATAAATTGTTTTGTTAAATTAAAAAAAAAAAAAAACAAAAAAACAAAACAAAACATCATCAATAAACCTACCGTCTTCGCTAGTACGAACTGTAACGGGCGAGCTTCTTTCGCCTTCTCCCGGATTGGTGAAGCACAGCACCGTGACGTTGTACAGGGTGTATTTCCGGAGATTCGGAATTACCGCGTTCTGCTCGGCCTGGGGATCGAACAGGTTCGGGGCGACCGTGACGCTTTTGTACTCGTTCTGATCGGCGAAGCCGCCGTTGTGCCAGGCCTGCAGCTTGTAACCCTGATTGATCCCGTTGATTTTTTGAGGATTCGGTGGCTTCCACCAAACGTTGACGGCCGTCGAGTTAATCGCCTTCACTCGGACCTCGGTCGGCGGCGCTTCCGGCACTGTTTCGAGCGAATAAGATTTTTTTTTACGTGCGCGCGATTTTTTTGATGTTAAATTGTGTCGATACGGCGATCGAGGGCGAAATTCGCTTTGAAAAAAATGCCATATCCTCACCTCCTTCCTTGGTTTTAATTTTCAATTCGTTGGTAAAAACTCCCACGCCTTTGTCGTTGTACGCCGCAATCTGGACTATATAATCTTTCCAGGTTATCAGATCGGTTATGAGATAATTCTTTTGCGCCTCGTTCGTGATATTCCGCAGCAGCCACGGAGTCTCGTTGTAGCCGTGCAGCTTGTAACGCAAAACGTAGCCGAGTATGTGGCCGTTCTTGTGATCCTCGGCCGGCGGTTGCCACTGGGTGATGATCTCGGATGAAGAGCGCGCGGAACCGACGAAGCCCAGTGGTGGCCCCGATGGTGCTGTTGTAGAATAATATGCGTGCGTATATATTTAATAAATCGAAAGTTCATCATATATATCTATATAAATGGCAATATAGACTTCGGTAGATTTTGTTCAATACGTAAATGCGAATTTTAAAAAAATCAAAATACTTATATAAATTGTAAAAGAAGTCGTAACGTGTATAATTTTACACTTACGTTCTTGGGGGAGCACGACGACGTTACTGGGTTCGGAGCTGGGCCCTTCGCCAACGCTGTTCTCCGCACTGACGCGGAACTGATACGCCGCCGCTGCTTTTAGATTGTTAAAGATGATCCATCGATTGCTTGACGATATGTTCGAAAACTCCGTGATCCAGTTCAGCGAGAAATCGGGCAGGGGGCCTAAATATACGAGGCCGTTGTTAAAATTCCAATAAAAAATTTTGTGTATCTAACGAATTGGCATTGCGCAAGGAATACTGCGACGCAAAGATAACCGAAGCCCTTTACTAAGTGGAAAACTGAACTAATTGTATAGCTGAATGATAACTTGGGAAGAAATAAGAGGATTCATTTGACAATTTTTGTTATTATACTGATTTGTGTCGTATAATTAATTGTTTATTTTGCAATGTAAAATTTAATACTGATTTTAAAACTCTACTACGTATGCTGACGTCAGTATACCATAGTTTATAGGAAAGCTCGTTTATTTCCATGTATGTATAATGACCATTTTTATGTCAATAAAATGTTGGCATAAAAATGGTCATCAAACTTATAATGAAATAGATTAATTTTTTTGCGACGCATTGGCCTCATAATTGTGCATAATGATGATTGAAATACAGAGAAAGATTTTGAATAAAGTTCAATATTGAACAAGTACTTCAGAAAACAATTGAATTTATTATTTAATGAAAATTTAGTAAAATATTTGGATTTTCTTTGTTACAAAAATATGTTGGTTAATCTTAGGACGTGACTAACGTTAATTCTCCATAAACATGAATCAACAATGATACAGAATTAAAAGGGCGGATTCGTAGTAAGGATCAACGAAAATATACTCTTTCGTTGATGATACAGAGCCAAACATTCCAGACCATATAAAGTAGACTTTTGTATGCAGGCGCAGAAATTTAGTGCTATCTCATCAACGAAAGAATCTATTTGTCGATTTTTATAATCCAAATAGACTCTTCTAATGAGATGAGCATTATTTTCACGTTCCTTGAACTTCCTCTTTAAATTGCAATTGCCAAATTTTCAACAATAAATGGACTTTAGTCGGAAGTGGGTGGAGTTGTGGTGGTTGGGGGAGAGGGGGTGGGGGGGGGGGGTAAAAACGAATACGGCCAGCTTACCGAGCTCGGGCACCTCGCGCCTCTGCACGATGTAGGACTTGATGGGGCTGTTGCCGTCGAAGCCCGGCACCCAGCTGACGTTGATCGCCCTCGGGGACAGCTCCTCGAGGCGGCCGGCCACGACGTTGATGGGGGCGAACGGCAGCTCGATCACGCTGAGCCGCGCGCTACGGGTCTCGTTGCCGCCCGACGACACCACCGAGCACGTGTACTCGCCGACGTCGGAGGCGCGCACCGCGCCCACCTCCAGGGTGCCGTCCGCCAGCATCTTCACCCTCGAGCTCGTGCGCGTGCTTATCACCCTGGCGAGCGTGTGGAGAAGAGTTGCGACGTGTATAACTTATTCCACATAGTGTATATGTGTATGTTGAAAGTGTGTGTGTGTGTGTGTGCGCGCGCGCGCGTGTGTGTGTATATGAGCAAAAAGACTTTCTCCTCTTATTATAATAATGGATACGCGCGAGTTATGCCGCTCTCGCTTCCGTGTTTAACGAGGCTGTGAGTACGATATGTGTATGTGTGTGTGTATCTGTGTGCGTGCGCGTGCATCAGGCCGTTGCGGTCGCGCGAGCACTCGATTCGTCGTATAATTGCCATCCGTTGTGCGTTAGCGCGCAGTTTAAAAGATTCCATTGCACGAGTAATTCAATGTACTTTTTATATACTTTTGCTTATTATTATATAGTATAGGACTCGGCGCGGCACTCTATAACTGTGTGTTTATTATAGTTTCTATCTTTAACGACAGGTATATCCTAACTGAGCTATCCTATTTATTTTTTTTGTAACCGGTTTTATACCGGTTACTTAATAACAATATGTAATACCTCTCTCGAGCTCAAGGAGTTTCTGCCATAATTGATATTGAGTATCATTGTTTTTTAAAGTAGCACTTATATTTGCGCTTTCCAAAAAAAAGGACTAAACTAAATGAATTCGTCATTAACAATTGCAATATCTATTTCTTAAAATGAAATAGAAAAAAAAATTTGAGATTGTAAATATAATATTGTGCAGCGAATGGAAGCGAAATATATTGTTTCATGAAATAAAAGCGCGAAGAAGTCAAAAAAAATAAATAGACAGCAAAAAATCTAATACACTTGCGCCCAGAAGGAATTCGCATTATATATATATAGACACATAAAAGATACGCTGTGAAAATGATTATTTTGCAGCTTGACTTACTGGGAATTGTGAAACCAAGCGATGTCGTACTTGACGCTCGGATCATTTGACACCTCGCATTTCAGCTCCGCCGTGTGACCAAGGAGGACCGATTGGTCGACAGGTGGCTGAACAATCTGGGTCCTCACTGAAAGAATAATGTGTTATTTCCATCGTTTATACATGCATAAGATGTATATATATACAAGTTGAAGTATATATACAAATACAAGTTAAAGCAACCAGTACCCGGATTGAGATATTTTTACACTGTGAAAGAAAGAAATTTAAAAATATTAAACAATTTTAAAAAACAATTCTCTTAACCCGTAGTACAAGAACAGGTTTTTATATCGTCCGCCTATACTTGGAGAAGCCTATAGGCATGCCTATCATTTTGGATGTTATACGTATAAGCCTATAGAACGTATTTGTTCGGCACGTCCGAGTTATGTTCAGGTGCGAAGAATACGTTTAAGAAAAAACTCGTCCGGTTAAAAAGCCAAGCCAGATATAACCGAAATCCAATGTTTTTACACCACAGATTCAAAACAAAACAAAAATATAACATATGGCAAAACAACTGCACATCTCTTTTTATTTGATTGCCAAGTTTAAAATCGTTGTCTATTTTTTTTCCTAATTCGTCAGCAATTTTCTACATATCCAAATATAAGTCCTAAAATTTCAAATTCTAAAACTAACCAATACCAAGCCCATAAATTCGGAACACCATCAACCTCAACATCACGAATCACAAGTCCACAAATCTCCAGTTCAAACAGTTAAAGAGCTTAAATGTTGTTTTTCCTTTGAGCTTTTTTTGTAATGCGCAAAACTACTGACGACATGGAACAAAATTTTTAACAAGCTCGAATTTAGCATCGGAAAGATTTCCAAGACAATAAAATTACCTTCCGCAAGTTGTCTTTGTTTTGGAATTGTGGTCCTGTACAATCAATGACTATATAATCATTAAAACAAAAAATAAAAAAACGATTGATTTTTATTACAACGTTGTTATTTGTAAACAACTGATTTTTAATATTAAACAGTTTATATTATATGCTTGTTTTTATTAACTCTGAATATCTCGCGACGTGTTTACGATTTCTACATTGTATCCGCAATGATTTTACTACGTCGTAATTATAAAAGTAATTTTATCAATATATATTATTATTCAAATAAAAATGTTTCAAAATTTTGGTCCGATGGTACATGTATAACAAAGAAACCAAAGCAGTAATATTTCGCACCATTCCATCACGTTGCAGCTTTATTTTCGTTGTTGTAAAATCTAAAATCTCAGAACATAATAATGTTCTATAATAAAATCGCTGACCGGGTATTGGGTATATTACCTTTTCTTCACACTTGCATATCTACACCACTGTGTGGGATATTCGTAAATTATCGCATACAATAATCTATGACAATAATCCAACGCGATTCGTAAGAATGAAGATAATTATAGGCCTACAACGAGCAACGGATGGAGCCAAAGACGGGTCTTAAACAACAATAACAACAACAAAAAGAAACGAATAAACAAGAACATATAACATTTAAGCACACGTCGCAATCGCTTACCAAGAACCGAGACGTAAGCCGATCCATTGGTCGAGCCGGCCTCGTTCGCGCGCACGCAGGTGTACTTCCCGGCGTCGATAGGCTTGACGTCGGCTATCAGGAGATCGCCGCTCTCCAAAAGCTGAACCCTGCCGGCTATCTCGACGGGCATCGTGTCTGAAACGTTATTGCAGCAGAGATCGTTTGAGCTATATATATATATAATAGCTATGTGGCTTTTTTCCTTTCATATAGAATATACATTTATAAATAGGCTTGGAAATAACGGGGAAATACCTTTGATAGAAACCGAAGCACGGCTTAAATGGTTTCAGCTCGTATTGATAGCAATGATTATGGGTCAGTATATGGCAAGATATTTATCTGAGTATTTTTATAGATATTCATTAATTAAAAAAAGAAAAAAACGTGTATAATTTTTCATCTAAGAATGATTTTAGGGCGGATATCTTTATTTACATTTATTGAAATCGGCGTTTCTTTTTGTAAATTAACTAACAGTATTTCATGATCAATATACTGCCAGTGGCAGGTTAAAAATAACTTTAAAAGAATCAATTTAATAAGTTTGTTAAAAGAATGACAGTTCAAAAATAGAATTAACTACAGGATATTTCTTCTATATCGATTTGACCTACAAAATATAAATTTATAGACAATATATAGGTATCTGTTGATTCTAAACATCAAATATAACTACTGGAATATTAATTATGCTACAATACGACTAAGATGACTATTCATCGTTCTTAATTTATGCATAGAAGTATAACAATGAAATAACGTATGTGCCATTAAAGCATAGTCGTAAACTTATTTATACAGCTTTACATGATCATAATGTAGAACTAATTCACAAACAGGCATTCGCTTGTAAGAAGGTTCGATGACCAAATACATAGCTTAAAAACATATACATCGTATAGAATACGAGGATCGAGTCAGATAAAGTATTTAAGAGTAATCGAGCACACTTACCATTATATATCCACGTGGTGTTGGGTATCGGCGCTGCGATCGCCCGACAGGTCAGAGTTGCATCTTTCCCGTCGAGCACGGTGACATTTTGCGGCGGTATCTCCATTATAGGCGTCGAAGCTGTAAATTCAACAGCATTTCGCGTTCGATCATCAACGATGTCATGAAATAGCGAGGGAATTAAAAAAGAAAAGAAAAAAAACAAAGGCATGCAGTATATTAACACTAAAATCGAAAAATCATTTATCCACGTATAATGCATCTATTTTATACACAATATGCCTTGTACGTACACACTTGTGAATGTAACAGTGCACGCGTACAGCGTGAAGAAAAAAAAACAATGTAAATTTCAACAAAAACACGTATAAACTCACACACCGACACACAGGCACACGTATAAGGAAAATATAAAAATCTGCGTGATCTTTTCTTTTACTGCGCACTGCAGCGTGTCAAGCCGTACAGAGTGGCGATTCTTGTTCTTTGCTGGTGCACAAAAATGAAAAAAAAAACAGAAAGAAAAACAGAAAGAAAAACAAAAGAAACAAAAAAACAATATTTCAATGCTGTGCGATGATGCGGGATGCGCCACAGGTGTAAATGTTTATATGTAAGGCAGATGCATAGTTTTGCAGTGGTGAATCGCGTGATAATAATATACACAATAAAATACGTAGAGTACAACACAGAAAAGTCAAAAAGACACACTGGTAATACAAAAAAAAAAGAATCAAAACAAAAACAAAAAAAAAAAAACAGTTCTTTAACACTTCGAGCCAAGAGCTCGAATTTCTTTCCTATACAACTACCGTGATATACCTTAGATTCTTTTTACCACAAACGATAAATCAACCTTCTAATATAATACATGTAGAGCTAAAAAAATGTACACCAATTTTTACCACAATAAAATGCATGGCCAAACACACGTGCTCTTAATGTTTTGCTTTTGAAGAACAAAAAAAACTTTTGAACCGTATATATACATATCCAAAAAGTAATACGTGTGATCGAAAATGCACCGACATGTACTTCAAACTATATAATGAATAAATACAATAAACTAAAGCCCAAAGAATGCAACGACGTGTAATGTAACTGTTATATATATAAAAAAAACATCTTTATTAAGCAAGTGCCTATATAATATTGCATGATAATAAAAAAAAATTACGCTAAAATAATTCAGGTATATATAAATTGCAACAAAAATTAATGCAACGCTTACTCCGTTAACAATAATTTACAACCCGTGGCTCGGGTGACATTAGCTTTTCCTTGTCAGTTACATATTATTAAAAATAGTAAGTTATTCAACGTCAGTATTATAAAGAAAAGAAGAGAAATCGATTGTTATGGAGTAAATTACATAAAAAAACTGTTGCAACAATATATGACACAAATCTTATTTCCGCGTAAATTTCGCTATTATGACAAAGAAAATCAAGTGAGGACTGTCGTCGCGTTCGTCTACAGCTGCTTTGCTTTTTATTTTCTAATTTGTGAGTATAAGTTTTCGAACAAATGAAAGTAAAACAAATAAACCAGGGATTCTATTAAAAAAAAAAAGAAAAAAACAATCGAAAAAAACAATAAAGTGTTCGCAAACTAAAAACCAAAAAATACAAAAAAAGATACGTCGAAAAACGTCGAGAAAATTACGACGTGAGATTCTTACGGTCTGGATACTGAAAGAACTGAAAGCGACGATTATCCTGGCGCACTCCGACGATACCATAACCGACGGCTCGCCGGGCCGTTCTCTTTCTCATTGCTGATGTGCTCGGCCTTTCTGCTCTCGCACAAGGAGCAAACAAAAAGGAAAAAAAATGAGAAAAAAAAAGAGAAAAATCATGTAATCAGTATAGAATAAAATGAAAGGGCCAAAGGGAACGGGGGTCGCCCCGGAGAGCGAACTCGATCGCATAGACACAAAACTTAAGGTGTTTTCAAATATATATATATATATATATATATATATATATATATATATATATATATATATAGCACATTATTAGGTATATTATTTTAGGGGAGCTCTCTTTTTGGGAATTCGCAGAATCGCCTCAAGACCCTTTATATAGCTAGATATAGGTATGTATATATAGCTTATAATCGGTGCACCGGCTGAAATGCCGGTCCTATTATTATTTCCCTTAATTTTTTACTCACTTTTAGCCTTGAGCCAAGTGTAGCTGGACGCCTCCCCGGCCTCGTTCACGGCCAGGCACTGAAACATCCCGGAGTCCTCCATTGTTAGCTTCTTGATTGTCAAGGAACCGTCCTCCAGCATTGCGTACCTGTATTTATTTATTTATTTATTGTTTTTTTTGTCTTTTTTTCAAAAATGCAATTGATGAAAATCTGATGTTTATATGTGCAAGAATCGTTGTCAGAGTATAGAAGGCGTGTATTTTTATTTAGAAATTTCGAAAAGTTTTTTAGGATTAAATGAAAATTGACATTGATTTAAATGATTTTACTTCAACCCATCATAAGATAATTATAACATTTTTGTTCTTTTATCGCAGTACTTTAATAAAAAAACCATATAATATTTAAATATAAAGGTTTTATTTTGAAACAGTGTTTTTTTATTCATATTGTATAAAAATTTAGTTAAAAGTAATATTTCATTTATTTAAGGACAAAATTATTTTATATGAAATGAAATGGTTTCTACAAATGAATTTTCTAGCACTGATAAGAAAAGAAACTATTTGATAATTAAAAAAAACAGCTTTCGTGTAATACAAGAAAAGAATCCAATAACGTTTGCTATATATTTTAACAGAAATTTATTAAATATCGTTGTGAACAATGAATAGCTGATAGAAAGGAAAAGTAATAGCTCCATTCTTCACATTTGCATAACTAAATTATGTACACAAGTTTCCAATGAAAATTAATTAAGTCGTATAGTGTATGAATCACCTTTTGTACACAAAATATTGCATATACTTTATTTAATAAATCATATCACATTTACCTATGTCACTGATTAATAGTGTGATAAAAAAGACATAGCAGAGCTACATAATTTCCATTACAAAATCTAATACATGATATATATTTTTATAAAAAGGTAAAATTTGTAAATGTTCTGCTTGCGATTGCTACAGCAGCTCAAATTCAATATGGCCAAGACTGCATATTAGCCGTAGTAAAAAGTATATGCCGATGCAAACGTTCGACTAACCCCACGAGCAATTGCCACGCGAGCTGCATGAGTCATAAAAATCAGTCTCGTCTCTCCCTCTCTTTCGAAGCCAGCCCCAGGATGGGAGGCAAGCCTCGCAGTTCGCCACCCCCCCCTGACGTTCGAACGAAAAAAATAACAAATTCACACGACCACTCTCCACTCTGACAAGCGACTCTGAAAATCGATCGATATTCGCCGATTACGGCAGGTCGCCGAAATTTACCTCGTCGCCGCCAGCAGACTGTCGACGGGCTCGGCGTTCCGGAACCACTGTATCTTCGGCGTCGGTACGCCCTCGACCTCGCAGGGCAGCGTCACCGTCGTCCCGTACTCGCTGAGTGTCACCCGCTTCAGGTCCGCCAGGAAGGCCGGTTTCTCTGCACGCCGACACGAATAACGGAATAGAACAAAAAATAATGGTAAAATCGCATATTAAGCAAATATACGTGTAAGCGCGCACGCAACATTCTATGCATATACGTATTATACAGGTATTAATAGGGTAGGCACGTATCGATTCAACAAAACGTTCGGACGTCCGCTGCGCGGTGAAAGAACGCGTCGCGTGCACTGTTTTTTTTTTTTTTTTTTTTTTTTTTGTTCCGCGTAGGGGGAAGGATAGAAGGAAGGATCCACGTGCCAAACGTCGTTTCCGATCTCGCGTCACGCTTACACGCATCGCACACACACGCACATAAACCAGTTATCAAATGTGATTGCCCGCTTGGTTATACTGTGGGCTAATTCTAGGCAGCGGGTCTCGGTCGATGTACATTTTAAATTAATCATATGGTAGACCAAAACGTATATTGTGTATCGATTTGCTTTTTTTCTTTCTCTTTTTTTTTTCGTTTGTTTTTTAATTCTTCTTTTCAGTTTTACGTAGAGGAAATAGTTGATAGAGTTAGCTCGCGTTCCTGACGTAATTAAATGTACAGCGTTTAAAAGTCGAGTATGCTAAATGTTAATTAAAATTTTTAAAATATCTCCGAAATCTATTTGCCTTGTTAAGACCTTCATCTTAACTTTAATCTGCAGTATAGGTAGATTAAGATTAATTATACATTGCTCAGCTATAAGCGCAATGGGAGAATATTGTAGATTAAATAAAAATTCGGGAAACAAATAGAGGCAAATGTTGCTCTGATGAGCCGCAGTATAAAAAATAAATTACGCTTACTTTGGTGCCCACTAAAAAGAGATAGAAAACTAAGGTATTCATTGTCATGATTTGTTTCGATATACGTATCCAAACTTAGTTTTTTATCATTTGGTAGTCGATGCAATCATGAATATAATTTTTTTATTTTGTAGCACACCACAGTAATTGTTGAGTAATGTTTTAATCTTTTTCACTTTTTTTTTGCAGGAAGCCATGTGATTAATTTAAATATATACCCCATGAAGAGGCCGGTCTATCCAGAACTTTGGTATATGTACTTAGGGTAAAAGATAATGCAGTCTATAGGTAGAAATTACGTAACTGCACAAGTAAAACACGAATGTGGCAAATGCAGTTGATTTTTACATGCGAAGTCCGCGTTTAATATTATTTGAAAATGCCTGAAGACGTTTGCGCGTACGATGCATAAATACACATAATTTGAAAAACTGCTATGCATATTTTCTAAATTGAAAATGTTGTTACAGAAGGTTTTTTACCCCGTCAATTTCACGAATGAGCGTAGGTACCAATATATATATATATAATATTATATCAACGAAGATAGATGTATAAATAATATAATAAAAAACAAAAAAAACTCGTGGGCAAAGGCTCCTCACCGAGAACTTCAACTTTCGCGCTGGCGCTAATTGTCGAATAGCCACCGCTCCTGAGATCAACGTGGCAGGCGTAGACACCGGTGTAAGTCAGATTCGCAGATATCAGTATCAGCGTCCTGTTCCACGAGTCCTTGTAATTGAACGTTATTCTCGCGTCCTCGATCGGGATATCATCCTTCGTCCAGATTGTCCTCAACTCGTGCAAAGGCCTATTATAATGGAAGATCATAAAATATACGTGTCAATCGGTTCATATTATTATAAGTTTTTTTTATTCGATATCCAGATCTCGATTAGAAATTTATATGAGAAAATAAAATAAAAAAAACAGTCTTCTAAATTGCAGTGCGTTATTGTTTTATTTTATACTTTGAAAGAAAACCTTTGATTATATATCTTTGTCCTCTAACTGAAGGAGTAGCTCTCGTCAACATCGATTGAAAAATAATGAATTGTGCGATACATTTTTTTAATGGCTATTATACGCAAAATGTGTTCCCAAAATGTTTAGGCCAAATATGCAAATAAATTCAGTAGTGGCCTTATATATTTGAATTTCGCTCGAGGTCTTCGCCAAGCAAGCATGCGTATAGTTCTAGTTGACAAGTTCTGTTTATTGAAACAATCATTAGATTTGACACTTAATGTTCAAATTATGAACTGGGTGTAATAATCAAAATCCTTTATAATATTTAAATAACATATGCATATATTGATTACCGTCTGGGATTTTAATGATATATTAATGATATCTTTAAGTAGATGTCGGTATCAATACAACCACTATAACGTCATGTATCACAATAGATTTAGACAAACGGTTATATTACTAGCTTCGTATTACGATGAACAATCATAATTCACCGGATACTTATGGAAATAATAAAAATGACAACTGTAAGTTTCGAAATTCGAATCGAGATGGTCGACATCGTGAGGTACGTGCAAACAAATACAGAGAATCTGATGAAATTATCCATCCTTGACTACACTTGCCTTTCGATAGCGATCATCTCGAGCCGAATAACACAATTTACAATCACAATTTTTATTATTTCCACAACTATCGAGTAAATTATGATTGCCTATAGTGAATCCTGGTCAAATGTTACGTCATGTTATGCAACCTTATGATCCTTAAATTTCATTTCAAAATCCTCTTAAATATGTTTCCTGAGAAAATCTTGTTTCAAAATTTTGGAATTTTATTTCAAATCATTTTCTACAATATCTCAAGAACTAACTTATGCATAATTATGTCCTTTTTTATTATAATTATAGGTTATATTTATTAAAGTCTAAAAATAAATGCAAGGATATTTGTTCTTATTTGCTTATAATACCTTTCAGGGCGAAAAACGTGAACAGACACTATCGACAATTAAAAACTCACCATTTTTGTATTTTTTTACTTTTTATCGACATTATATAGGTTCCAATCCCATAAAATCGTTACGATTTATTCATTACAGATAATTTTGGAAAACGTTACGATGAAAACCGATAAGTCACCTTTTTTTAGATGATTATGTCACGCTACATAAAAATTTATATGCGTTTATTTTTTATTGAAATGGCCAAAAATATAAGTCGGCTAATATGTATTTTTAACTTTGAAAAAGAAAATTCATGCATTTCAGTATATTTTTGATTGGTTGATGAGAACTTTTCCTTCATAATGTAACTGAAATAATATATTATAATCTACGTGTGTTGATGCCAGACATTGATACTAACAATTAACAATCATTTCATCAAGATTATAGGTAGATACAAATTTCAATGTTCATGACAGTCTACTCACAGCTTACACTACAAATAATCCACGCTAATCAGGCATCGATGTTCCAGGGGTATAATGACATATGTTTTAATTATATACAGACAATAGGGATATTCGCTAATTACCTGGCATTAGCTATGCAGTGCAACTGAGTCGAGCCCTGATCCTTCATTATTTTTGTGTCCTCCGGCTTGACGACGATCGTCGGCGCCACCTCCGAATTTGGATCGCCGGTGACTTTCAGCTTGAAAAACGGACTGTTCTCCTCCTTTCCCAGCTGCGTGTTTATAGCTCTCGCCCTGTGTCCGAAAGTACGGTTTATACAGTCATGCGAATTAAACGACGATTTAAGAGAATCAGGAGAGAGAACTCGAGGAAAGTCAAAGTTTGGATCGTGTTTATTTATTTATTTTATTTTATTTCTTTATTTTTTCTGTTTTTTTTTTTTGACGAGCAAAGAGGTCTTCTAACTTTATCTAGTAACTTATAACACGAGAAAAAAATTTTATTCGAAGAGAGGAAATTCTAAATGAATAATCGAATAAACACCATTGTTAATGCATCATACCGTTGAGATGTAATTAATTCGTTCGTGTATATTTGTTAAAGAAGAATTTTTAATCAGTCTTATTCTCAACAATAGTTGGTTAAAAATTCTTTAACGAGTATTTATTAATAATTTACTAGATTCATTTAATGACAATTAAATTTATTCTCGATGGTTTCGTTCCAAAACTTTGCTATTATTATGGGAACTCAAATCGTTGCCATGATTTCTAGTGGTTAAATTGAAAACTCGCATAAGCCTATAAACGGCCTAGAATTTATATGCGAAATCATTGTATCTACGTATTTTCGATTATAAAATAATTTCAATGGAAGCAGTTTTGGAGTACATTCCAAAGTGTTGGGAGTACCGTGCAGCAATTTGTTAGATAGAACAAAACATTCAACAGCATTAGTTTCAAACGCCCAAGGATCTTTTATCACTGGTCTCTTTAACCTGGTGATGTTTGAACGCTTGTCTACAACAAACAGCTGTAAAGCTGACCATATCGTTATCTTCTGATATTGCACTTTTAATATAATACTTTAATATAATAATAATTACGGTACCTGAGAATATATATTTTTTTAAATTAAACATTATTTTGAGAAAAATGAGCATCGCTCCATATAAACGTTGTACAAAACTGTCAGCTTACGAAGACACATTACTGTACTATTACAAAGCCGCGTCCCTATTTGGATTTCTAATATATGTACACCTCTTCCAAATAAAGAAAACTAGAACCATTTCCTCTCGAGTAATAGATGAGGGGGTTGGGGAAGGAATCACTTGACACCAGATGTCTATATATATACCTGTAGGATCCCTCGTCGCCTTCCGAGGCATTGAGAATGATCAGCTTGTGATGGACCAGGGCGTACTTTATCGTGTAGGGAGTCGTGCCGTCGGAAGTCGACCAAATTACTTCCGGCACCGGGTGACTGTCGATATGCGGCATTTCCAGGACAGCCGCGTTACCGGACTGCACCACCACCGTGCGCTCCGTCAGGTCCTCGAACGCTCCCATGTCTGGATTTTCCGGGTGATGCCAACAAAAACAAAAAGAGAGCCGATTTTCTCATGTAGTTATATATATATAACAGAGATGCGAGAAAGAGATAAGTGTTATGTTAATTTAAGCTATTTAAAAGGGAAAGAAAAAAGAAAGAAAGAAAAAAACTGCACCGAAATTGCGGGAATTTTCTTGCTTTTAGTTTATTGTGTTTTCAGCTTTCTTTCGAATACTTTCCGCTGAATATACGTTTTTGAAGCTTGTCTATAGGCTATGGTGTGCTTCTTAAAAAAAAAAAAAAATTAAGCGAAAGGTACGTTAAGTTAAAAATGAAAAACTATATCGAAATAGCAAAAGAAATATTGTTATATATCTACAGACCAGCCTAAAATATTAAAAAATCCTTATTTTTCAATTTCAATTCACAAAGAAATTCCAAATCATATAATAAAAAAATATAGAACTATCCGAGTATTTTTCTACGTAATCCTTGTACTATCTTAATTATTATTATAATTATGTTTCACCAATGAATATTCAATTAATATTTCATTTAACAAAACTTTTATATATTTATATAATACACTTACACGCGACGGAGAACGATATCCTCTCGCTGAAAATCGATCCGACCTCGTTGGTCGCGACGCAGTAGTAAACGCCCGAGTCCTCCCGTTGGGTATTGTGAATTCGATAAAAGTACTCGGACGTGAGATCGGTTGTGAGGGGCTGTCCATCTTTGAACCACCTGTACGTTGGCTGTGGATTGCCTGGGAGCAGAAAGAAAAAATTATATATATATATATTTTTGCTGTTATACGACATATTAATTGCTATTGCTTATATGTGAAATATAATTTACGGTAGTGCATAAACCATAAACGATCGTTGTAGGATATTTAATTAGGGTCTTGATAGGTGACGACTTAGATTAATAAGAATTTTTCCGTATTCTTTATATACTTAAGTATAATCGATACGTCGACTAGACGCCATTTTTTAAATATATAAACACACAACTAAATGCGTTTAGATAAGCGGTATATATATATTTGGACTTTTTCGTGCCTACCAATCAGTCCTGATATCTATATATATATATACCAGGTAAGATAGACGTTTCGATTTTTAGGTATACTGACGTTGAGCTCCAATTTTAGATTTATCGGCGATGATCAGTCTATATATAGAAGCCATCGGGCATTTTAACAAGAGGTGCATCATCGGAGGGACATCGCAGTGCGGTATGCGCTTTATATTCTCGGATTTCTATACTTTTTCATCAGGTTATCTATACGTATATACCTGATGTAGGATATGTATTTATATAATAAATGACCTGGTACAACGGAAGTTTCTGTCGACCCTGATTCGTCGTCGTTAATTAACGAGAAGCAAGAGCGGAGGAAGAGTGTCTGTTAGACTATATGTAAATTAAAATTTATATATATCTTATTTATCGATATCTAAATCGGCTATTATCATTATTCTATTGATTTGTCTATATATATTGTAATGTTTTGGTTGTTTATATTTATGCCGTATCCAATTTGGTATACCAGTATTATATCGACATCATGGTATATAAAGTAAGTAAGACTTTTTTGGTCAATTATTAGACCCCCGCCCTCCTTAAAACTAAGCGAGCTCTCTTAGATACATTGTTACAGAAATTTCTATTATATAATAAAATGTTAACGTACAACGTTTCCCAGCCCAAATGAATTTCTTTGCGTATTGTTTTAAAACCTCAAGTAATCCGATATACACCTATCATTTAAATACCGTGATAACACATATCTAAGTCCAATTTTGAACGAAGAATTCAAATTCGGATGTTTTATTAAAAGAAGTATTCCAGTTCGGATTTTCAATGAAGACAATTCCAGCTGAAGTTATGTCATATCGAATTCAGTTACGACACCATTTCTATTTGTAACTATATGCAAATAAAATACCATTGGTTAAATTTTTTCTTCCCGTTAATGAAAGTTCAATCACTGATTATTTGATCATTCGCAGAACATTGTAATTTGAAAACTTATACATCGAGTCCATTCGAATAATTAAAAAATTTGACTATAATTTTATTACTTATATTCAACCTTAAAAATTTAATGTGTGTAGAGCTGAAAGTGCACGCAGCTGCTCAAATTTTGAAACAAGTTCACATAATAGTTTTAAAAAAGTTTTTAAAAAATATTTTAGCCTTTTAGTAATTTATATTCTTAAATTGAATATATATATAGATATATATTATTGCTTGTATTGTGAAACATAGTGAATATTCGCCTGAATTTATTTAATAACGCAAATTCCACTGTTATTATTAGTGATCTGATTTTTACTGGTTCAAATTTACATGGAAATTTTTTACTTTACGTGATCAATATAAAAAAATATAGAATGTTTCATTCTCTATAAATGTAACATTAGTTCAATTCTAGTAACTTAATAACTTTATTTTTCCTGAATTAATGCGCTCCATAGCCTGTTATATATGACGAATGTACATAATTAACACCAAAGACAGATCTACGCAATAATGGGAGCTTTGAAACGTTATAGGATCAGATACTTTGGTTACATCATCTATTTAGATATCAAAAATGTATAGAGGCGAATTAATTTCAATAAAATCCAAGATCCTCCGTATTATAAGAGCAGAATTTATTTTATTACCCTCTGGTCATTTAAATAGACGTATATACCGCATAGTGCTATCGGCAGTTTTGATTTACTGATTTAAAACGCTTATCCCAGATCAATTCACCCAGTTATATCCGAGTATTTAAATTTTGACGAAAATATTTTTTAATAACGAGAGAGATTAAAGTTCGAGGGACTAGCTTCTGACTATTTATATACACTGTTGGATTAAAAAAAAAAGGACAGACGTGCGATGTTCCAATACTTTTGATAATACCACGTTATACGGCGTGCTTTATCTTACTCCCAAGAATTTATGGTTCTGATTGTTCCGCGATGAAAATTTTTCGTACCAACGTTCCGAAGAATATATTTTATATCTATAAAGTGATTTTGAATCGTGACTCTTTTGTAAACTCTGAAATCTATAACCAAAGTAACAATTATATAGCTTATTCGGGATTTAATAGTATAAAAACCATAATCTATTGATAAATAATTTTGTTTTGAAAAGATCGGAAAATAACGAACTACGTTATGTGCCTGTACGTAATACCAATGAGCAAGCAACGAATTTCAATGTTAAAAAGTACGTCGCGAAAAAGAAATGTTTATATTCTCGCATGGTTGTATTCGCCATGCGCGACGGACCATTAGACGGGTATAAATATCGCAGTCGCGCGAAACTCTGAATCCTTAACACAAAAGTTTACGGATTGTAACCTAGACATATATAAGAAACAAACAAATTCGATTCGCTTATTATTACGGTAAAATTTTTTTCTCACTGTTAAAAAATTAAAATCAATATCAGCGTTTTCTCCCTTTTTAGAAATATATACACTGTTTGTCTTTGAACCTTGCGTATATAAATATGAACACAATTATCAGCGTGTAGTCATGAAAATATGCAAATGTTCACGTAAATACAAGCCAGGGCAATTACTACAATTATCCTCTAACTTTGCCTTGCACCGCGGGAGAAGAATGATAATTCTGTAGTTGAACTCAATGAGTTGGGTTTTTAAAAATTATACCGCATTTTTCACATAGTTAAATCTCAAGCAATAGAGCGCGTCATTACCCTTAAACCTTGAAACTACAAGCTCTTCGAAAAATAGCTGGAACTCTTACAGAATTGTACAGGTGCATCCCACTCCCTCGTTATACAAACAGCCATGTCTACAATTTTATTTTTCCAAAATCTATCGAAACAGAAGATGTGAGATAGGATCTTAAGCTACGCATTCGTATGTAACATTGTATATTATTAGTATATGATACGATAGATATAAGTCAAAAAAATATTTACATACTCCATATAATCATCGTAAATAGTTCGAGGCAATAATTAAAGATTAAACGGATTATCTAAATTTGCATTCCCAATTGTTGGATGGAGTAAATAGCTCTTCTAAATCAAGATCAAAGTAAAAAAAAATCTGTAATCTGAATATCAAAAAAAAACTTGGATTGAATGTTTTAACTTGTGCGTGCTGTGAATTAAGTAATATAAATAATTTATAAAATGTAAAAGGAATTCTGAAACTGCGTACGAGAGAAGATGGTTCCTGATTATAACATACATACATATATATGTATATATATATATATATATATATATATATATATATATATATATATATAACGCAACTAGCCAATGTCGTATACTCTTTCTCTTGTCTCGAATATCACTTTATAAGAGAGTCTTCGAATCGCGGCAGGCATCAGCTTGGCACCAGCAGGTAGATGTGTATACACGCGCGAGTGAGGGCGAGAGAGATTATGCAAATACTATCTTTCTGTTTTTCTCTCACACGTATGCAAACGCACATACACACACTGTCGACATGGAGGGACCTGTACGGAGAAGGACTGTGAGAGCGAGAGACCAAGCATATACGTGTTCACCATTATAGTAGGGTCTGCGCGTATAGACTGCGGCCCATCTTAATGCCATTATACGTTGCGCACATTGACTCACACTCTGAAAGGCGTGCGCCGATGGCCAGCCGGTGCGGTACGGTGTTCCCTTACTGAATGCACACCCGGAGCACCTACGGGGCTTCTTCGTCTCTTGCCCGCCCCTGCTGTCTAACCTCGTCTCTGCTCCGCCCCGCGAAAGAGTCCCTTCTCTCTCTCTCTCTCTCTCTCCCTCTCTCTGAATACGCGGTTCGACGTCCGGCGCATCGATTTCGCGGCTCCACTGCCCGACTGTCGTCCGAGGACGGAGTGAGAGAGAGAGAGAGAGAGAGAGAGAGAGACCTATCCTGACATTCGGTTAGCACCCCGCGGGTTCTATTCTACACTATTTGGGGTACGTTTTTATATATTATGCACGCTTTTAGAATGGTACGGCCCTTCTGTTCTATACAGTCAAAGATTTTCACCTTAGTGTATACATCACAAGTCAAACACTACTAGGTCAACTCCTACGGGCAGTTGGAGGGGTAAGAGCTAAGAGCATGGAAAACCCAAGTTATAGAAACTGATGTAAAAATCTGTCAATATATTTAAATATTTTAACATTTCATTAATGTAAATATATGCTTTAATCTCCAACATAATTGTCGAGTAATAATAATGTTCAAAATTTATGTGTCTCGTAAAAAAAAAACTTTCAATTTGAATCACGCATTTGATCCAGATTGCTCGAGATAATTCTGATTACTTCCCATAAGCGGTATGAATTTTTAGGATTTAACGCATTAAAAAAAATATGGTATTCGGTATTTTCCGAACTACAATTTGTATTGAATTCTGTCTGTCTAAGTAAATTAGTAAATTGACTTTTTTAATGAGCATCCGATTTGTCAATGCTGGATCCGAAATATGAATAAAACAAATTGTACAATTTTTTAAGGTGTAATTGTGACAACATATTTAGCAAGATTTATAGGCAAGATAATTGGAATAAATCTCACTTAATTTGCAAAACTGATTAGCTAATCGTGCAATGTTTCTCTTTATTACTTTAAACAATTTTACGCTGCTGTCGTATACAAATGAACGCTCTTTTTCGAGGCTCTAACGATTAAAACGGTATATTTACGATCATAACTTATGCTCACAAATATGCGCTCTACAGTGAATAAAATTTAATTTTTCTTCTTCAGATAGTTCAGATTATCGTGTTACTTTATATTCTACATGATCACATTAAGGATCTGTCGAGGAGATCGCGACGGTTCGTAGTATAATAGCTTCGTACCGTATTTTGTAGCCTTAGTATCGAATTTTCATTTAACCCAAATTAAAGTGGCATCAATTATTTTGTAGTGATCTGGCTACCTCCGTTAAAACTATTTGACATAATTATTGCTGGACTGGATTAATCCGAAAAAATATGTATCGTTTTATGGCGTTGTTCATGCGGTATTGTGTATTTGAGTCGGACTTTGTTTACCACCTTACGTCTGATTTTCCAGCTTTTACACAAAATGTGGCGGTAGATACCACTTTTTTTCTCCTTGGCCTAGCTACTTTGCTTAACCATATTTATCCATCTTAAATGCTTTAAAATGGTTTAGTCGAGATAACTCTTCCTTATATTCTGACCGATTTTTTTAATTGAAAAATCACACCAAAACAACAGAGTCACAGAAAAAATGTTGAAATGATATCCCTACCAGCAAATGGTCTTTGTTGGATATACGTGTGACGCTAGATTATTTTACGTTTCACATGTGCATATCCATATTTAATAAGTATTTCATTATTTAGGGTTCCCGATCACGATTAATAATTCTTTCACGGCTTAATTTATTCCGCGCGCGCGGCTGCTTCATAGATAACGACTTAACGATCCCTTATAATCCTCGACCGATGATATTTACGATCTGCAATCCCACATATAAATATATATTACGGACTACTCCAGACTGCTCTTATTATATAATCTACTTTTTCGTTTTAATTCCAATTAATCAACGCTGCCCACCCCCTCCACCCCCCCCCTATTGGAAACGGGGCCAAAAAGATTTTCCATCCCATTCTTTTTTCGATCCCTCTCTCGTTATTATACACCGAAATTGTCGCTATATTCGGGAAAAAACACTCGTGCGCAGCGGGAAGCCGCACAGGGCGGCGAAAGAGCGCCTCTACAGAGAATCCTCTATAACGGGGGTGTGGTGGATACACGCGTAACTTTCTCTTGCCCCCCCCCACCCCTCTTACCACCGCGAGAGAAGAGAGGACCGCCGTGCGCATTCCGCGCGAAGAGAGAAGACACTTACCGCCGGCTTGGCACTGAAAAATTTTGGTCCTGTTCTCGCTGAGAATGCTGCCGCCGCTGGAGGGCTGCGTACTAAATCGTGGCTCCTGCAGGGATTCTGCGAACAAAAAGAAGGAGAAGAATGCATTAGTATAGGTCTGTGTGTGCGTGCATATATATATATATATATATATATATATATATATATATATATATATTCCGAGGGTTTTCAGGGAGTGAGGGAGGGGAAGAGAAAGAGAGAGCGCGAAGGAGAAGATAATACATGAGTCGTTCGAGTGTCTATGTGTGTGCGTATTGAGACTATGCCCCCCTCTTTTTCTCTCTCGCTTTTTCTCTTTTTTTCGAGGACGGATTGGGCAGATTTTACGGCCGGAAATTCGGTTAACTTCTATATGGGTGCACTGCAGTAAGAAGGATCGAGTATGAGAGGGAGAGAGAGAGAGAGAGAGAGAGAGAGAGAGAGAGAGAGAAATTATTTAACCTATCAGAGTGTTGAAAAGTTTCTAAATTATAAAATAAATCTTGTGTTTTAACTTTAAATATAAAATTATAACTTAAAATTAGAAGAATATGTATGTTGCATTCTCTTCTATGCTCGTTCTCATTGATAATAGATATTGTATGAAAACAAAAACAAAACAACCGTTTCTTTTTAAGAAAAAAATCCTTATATGTTTGCACCATTCGAATTTTAAAATCGTTTTAAAACTTAAAAGAATTTTTTGGTTATCGCGGTAGAAAACAAAAATTAAAATCATAAATAATGTGAAAATGAATTTTTTAGCTCGTCTTCTTCAAAAGTAAATTGTCTCACGAATCAATGAATCGACGGTTACAGGTGGGTCATATAAGTGTGTTCTTCTCATATAACTGTGTATTCTTCTGTTTTTTTTTCAGTTTCACACTTTTTTTGAAATATTTTAACATCGAGGCCAATGTGTTAATTCTGATAAATGGTTACAATAAGTGTCGTTAAACTCAAGAGATAAATAATTCTTATCATACAGAGACATAAAATGATAGAGCACGTTATTACTATCATCTTTATTATGGTGCCCAATAAATTTTCTAATTAACTAAAAAACTATTATACAATACGTTGTTAATCACAATTTCAGGATTGTAAAATATGATTACAATTTTAATCTTCCTTCTTAAAGGTAAACATCGTTTGCGTAAATTATCTTGATAAGAGTGTCACATACTTAAAGAAAGTATTTCATGCATTCGAGCAATCATTATGACATAAAATGTTGAGATATAAAACGATCGTGATTAAAATTAAGATAAGAAAAATTATTCACTCGACGATTAAATTGTTATAATTGAACGTTGATTAATTTATGTACAAATTTATATATATATATATATATATATATATATATATATATATATATATATATATAATAAATTCAGCATATACTTAATTCACTAGATATATTTTTTTCTTCTCAAATTTTGATAAAGAAAAGAGAAAACCTGATGTAATGAATTAAGGAACAGCTGCAGTACATCGATTCCATTCTAAATTATGAAACAAAATTGGTACGTATAGTGAATTAATTGTATTAATTGTAAATAAAGCTCTGTTCGTAAAATGATTATATTTTGTAAATTTATTAGATTGTCCAAAGTTTTAATTTATAGGGTGTGCACTGTACACGATTTTAAATTGAAATTAAAATATTCCAAATCTCACGTGGGGCAGATTATGGGTCGCGTCATAATCGGTGCGATTTTTTCCCTGTAAAATACCCCCCTCCCTTTTCCAGGAGTCTATAGATTCCATCGCACTTTCTATTATATTTTTCAAGTCGACCACCAAAGTCAAAAATAAAAACAAAAACTGGTTACCTAAACTTCTCTTCACCATCAATGGAAGGCAGAAGATCAAAAAATGAAAAGGTAAGAAAACAGAGAAAGAAAGATAAAGAACAGAAAAAAGAGATAGGAAAAAAAGACGACGATAGGGGCTCACGCTCCGAAAATTGCTGGTATCTGTATATATATGGATAGCTTCGTGCGGCGCGGCGCCCGCGTCTTGACCAACCTGCACCTGCCCTAATAATAAACGTCTTCCTCGGAGCGGCTAAGCTGTACTGTTCTACGCGCGACTATATTCCATATATATATATAGGACAATGGCGCATCAACCGACTTGCGCGCCAAGTTCTATACGTGTGACCCGTCGTCGTCGTCGTCGTCGTCGTCGTCGCCGTCGTCGCGCTTCAGTTGCGCCGCCCGCGCGCAAAAGAAAGCGAAGAGGGTCCCCTTGCTTTTGCGGACGCGCGAGGGAAAAGAGAGTTGCTCGCGCTGCGTCCCAGCAGGAGGCTAGGGGGCCCGCAAATGTGTGTACATGTATAAAAGGGCCGCGACGATAGAGACTTGGGCGGGGGCCGTGCGAACAGCGCGCCTTCTCTCCATCTCGCGTGTTTCGCACATTCCTTTTTCCACGCACGCGCATCTTTATCCTTGTGTATGCATATGCACCGCGAAGTTGTCCCCAGGTACCACCTGCACTTCTCTCTCTTACACACACACACACGCACACACACACGCGCGCGCGCACACACGCACACACGCACACACGCACGCACACACACACACACACACACACACACACAACGGCCCATCGAACAGAGAGGAGACAAAGGCTTGCAGTTACCGAAATTGAAAAAGAGAGAGCGGGAGGGAAGAGAGAGAGAGAGAGAGTCAAACGGACGGATGTAATTTTATTCAACCGAATGGCAAAAAAAAAATAACTAACATGACGAATCATCAACATCACATCAGCAACAATTATAATATACAGTAGTTACACATAGCTATATTAAGTGCAACCTTCAAATTATATATCAAAGGGTTTTACATTCAAATGCAATACTAAAATTAATGTAACAAATTTGTCTATAGCACTTATATAAGGTGTTACATAAGTAGAGAGTTATTTTCAACGTATGCATACACGTAAAAATATGCCGCAATCCCATCGGAAAACTTTCGGTGCTTATCTATTAAATAAAGTTCAACTCCACGATTGGAATTTTTCAAATTGTACTTGACGTTTGGGATTTAATATTGGACCTGACTATGGAGTATTTAAAATTTTTAAAACTCATTGTACTCGCTGTAAAGTGAGGAATAGTGAGTGTCACTTGCTAATGGTCTTTGAATCCGACATGCTATAAATTCTTGTTTCGATAACATGAACGATATGTTGTGAGATATACTGAGAGAGGGGGGTGTAGAAAACCTGTACTGGTTAGAACAAGTTAAAGCCTATGCTTTTTTTATACAGCCAATGTACTTGCCCTTCTCTGTCTTCTTCGTGAAATGCAAGGTTTTTACGACATTCCGATCAGTTACTATATATATATATATACGAACGTTATAGAAGCTCCGATGGAGTGATGCAGGTGCTGAGTTCTGTCGATCTAGATTCATTGCTGCTACGTATCAAAGTATCTAGTAGCGGGTTGCATAGCTTTATTTTGGCTCGCGCGCGCGCGCGTGCTTGTGTGTATGTATGTGTAATCTGCAAGGCCTATACGCGATCCCTATCGTAGGCATCTATCTCTCTTTATCTCTCCCCCTGACTCTGCGTGTGCGCGCGCGCGTGTATACGTGAGTTACAGGAGACAAGGAAACGCTGCTGTGTGCGGCATCATCAGGTTTGCGGGAGCGACTCGCCTCCTTCCACATATAATTGCCTTCCCCCACCCTCCACCCTCAGAGCATCGCGCGGATGGATCGTTACGCGGCGGAGCGAGAAGGATCGTTCAACTATCCGTGATCTATATAGCGCGCGATCAGAACTACGCGCTGTTTTCTTATAAATGTATATTAGAAGATGATGAAAAAAAAACCCGTTTCTCCTTATTCGTTTGTTAAGTACAGTGCGTATTAGATCAGTATATATATGGGTGTTGAGAACCTCCATGAACAAACCCACTTCTTCTTCCTTTTTATTCTCTTTCGGATCACCAAGTCTGAGAATCGCTGCCCAGTCGCTGTCTCCCGCCGCTCGCCGAGTGACTGGGAATTTTCCAAGTACATACTTGAGAAAAATCGAAACTTTCATCGATAATTTTATGTATTTCTTTTCGCGTGTACGAATGGTGTATGCCAATGTAGTTCCCTATATATTAGCCAAAAGATGGATAATACGTGTCACGAATTACGGATTGATAATTATATTCTCGCTGTTGAAAGCGTTCGTGTTAATTAATATAATTTAGAGTTTCGTCTTAAGAAATGATCCCTAATAAAATTTTACACACCGCTGCGCTCGTACATATGGGTCTCTGATCTTTGTAATTATTTTTCCTTTTAATTATATACGTTGGTACACATAGTTGGACAATCTTGCGTTATTTTATTATCTAGAGAATTGCCTTTGTCTTTATAACTATTTTTAGAACAAAATTTACATTAAAAACGGATCGGCACTGTAATCAGAGTTATTCGAAACATATAATTAAAAAATGTACGATTATTCCATATTTATATGCACATTCCATTCGACAATAGCTTCTTCATTTGCCACGGAATGATTTAAAAATCATTTTGCTAATCTTAATGCCACGAGAATGTAGGTTAAGAAAATTAGAACAAATACTCCCTATGATATATTAAATTATACAATTTCCTAACGATTCATCATATACATGGCAACTTAGACTTTTTAAAAGTCCACGAATATGCACATAACCAAATCGTAGTTTTGGAAAGTAAAAAAAAAAAATCCGTCGCCCCTCTCTTTAGAATGCAAATTACCTTGTTCGCATTGCTCTACACAGTTATATATCCAGTTGTTAAAAGCTCTTTACACTTTTAACGCCCCGTAACATTAAGAAAAGTACAGATTTTTAATGTGAAGGGGGGGGAGGGTAAGTTACGCATAAAAAGTAAGTGCATCTATAAGTTTTCTCACGAATTATAGAAAACTGTGGGTATAATTAGACACAGAGAGAGAGAGAGAGAGAGAGAGAGAGAGAGAGAGAGAGAGATATTTGTATTACGCAAGAACTGAGAAAATCGCATACAAATGCAATGTACCGAAGAACCGTTATTGTGACCGCGGAATGAGGTGAAATTAATTTCAGCGAATCACAAGTATAGGCCACGGCATAGGATAGAGAAAAACCTTTTTAAACAAATGTATACTTATCGCGAGAGAGAGAGAGAGAGAGAGAGAGAGAAACGGATATTCAATTCATTTATTAATCTCAGGATAGATGTGGACACCTAGGATAATGCCTAGTAGAATTCAACAGCGCGCAAATTAACATATCGCGATGAGTAACAAGTACGAGAAAAATATTAGACGGTACAGAAACGTTAGAACCAACATTGTAATCTACATTGAAGATATCCGTATGGAGAGAACCGCTCACGCGCGCGTTGTCGTCGGGCGAGAGCTCTAATCGAGGATGGGTGCGAGTGTCGAAAAAACAATTCAGAGCCAGACGCACGTAATACACGTAATGATAATGGCCAATGTAAAAGACCGCGTACTTGGCGCTCGCGCGCATAATCCCCGCAGCAGACGTAGCGCTCGTCGTGTGCTTCCCGGCGATGGGACTCCCGATCTCCAAACCCGATCTACCGTTACGTGCCTCCATCCCCACCCCCTCTCTCCCTCTCACCTCCCTCAGTCCTCCCCCCAGCCATTGTCCGCGCGCCTGTGCCCCCGCCCCCCCCACCAGTTGAATTTTCGCACGTATTTACGACTCTGGCTCTATATCTCTCTCTGTTTTGTTTTTTCGTCGACCAAAACGCGCGCGCGTCTAATTTCGTATGCGTATCCGAGAGCCCGCGACTCGCGGACACGTTCCGCGTACACGTCCTTTTCTTCGCTTCTATATACGTTCTTTCCCTATTAATATACGTTGTAGTATATAGGTATAGGTACACGAGACCCGAACACGCACATGGCATGCCAAGTTTTTTATATTTATATATAGAATCGCCTGTAAGTAATTTGCCCTCCCCCTTCCCCCCTCGCTCTTATATATATATATATATATATATATATATATATAACAGGTGTCATGTATTGCTCCTGATTCGTACTTATACAGGACGATTGCCAAAGGGTCGAATTTTATACTGTACAAAATGTGTATATGTCCGCGAGAGTAACAGAAAGAGATAAAATGGCAGAGAAGGTTGCAAAAATGCCAAGAGGTAGACGGGCGTCATTTCACGTGACCTTCCATGCGATGCACCGGAGTTATAGTCGGCAGAGAAAGCGTGAAGGAGAAGAGAGAGAGAGAGAGAGAGAGAGAGAGAAGGCAGTGATTGAATTATTGTAATGAGTTTGTAACGGTGCGCATTCTGGCTATGTATATGTCCTTCTACATAAGCATAAAATATTATTGATATTATATACAAAAGTTGGATCGTCTACAGTACGCACTTCTCGCATACACACAGTCGCACACACGTACTCACGCGTCCGCGGTTTTTCCTTACTATGATTCCTATACGTACCGAAGCCTAGATCCTCCTACACGTCTATACTATTTGATCATGAGATCGCGCGTCTTATATTATAGACTCATAACTCTAAGCGCGGAGAAAATATTCGTGATATCTTTTCCTTCAAAAGTATATAACATACCAATGAAAAATTGTACTGATTCTTGTCTCATTTCTTTAAGACCACATAGGATAATTGAAACTAGAAAACTTCAATATTTATAATAAATAATCATATAGAAACGTAGTAAATATGTCAATTTTTAATTGGCGTCTGTATTTGTTTTTAACATTCTATTTATCTCTCTCTTTTTCTCACTCTCTCTCTCTCTTTGTGCGCGCGCGTGTTTGTGTGTGTGGTGTGTGTGTGTGTGTGTGTGCGCGCGCGTGCATAACGTATACGAAATAATTGATACATTAACTGATCTGCGTTTATATATATATTCGACAATCATATATTATCGGAATAGCGAAGCCAAGCGCAAAAACCACGGTGAAGCATCTATTTGTATGCAAAATTAGACCGCATCCTTGAGAACTTTTTCAGACGAGAAAAAGAATAAAATGTGCATATCTACGCGTCTGCACTCCTCCCTCTTTCTGTACATATATAATATAATTAGCTCAGCCGATGCGTACGGGCGAGAAAAATAAAGAGATGCGCCCCTTGCACGATATATATATATATATATATATATATATATATATATATATATATATATATGTACGCATATAGCAAGTGCAGCGTGTGATTCATACGTCCGGAATTATATAAAGAGGCGCGCATCGCTGATCGCGCTCGGTGTTAAAATCTCAGGGGGATCTAAAATAGCACGAAGACTCGTTAACCTTTGTGTATATACACACACACATATATATATATATATATTGGTGTATTCTTGTTGCAGCATAGAAAAATATATATAACTGAAGGATTATTACGCAATCATTGATCAATCGAAGATGTATTTTGTTCATTAGGAACATTTTTTATTGTAAGATAATACAATAACTATTTCTAGATCAAGTTCCTCTTATTGAAATTTTCATTATGTGCGTTATACGAGATTTTATACTTGGATAATTTACATGTAAGTTGTTCATCTCTCTTGTTCTCTCTCTCTCTCTCTCTCTTCTCTCTCTCGCTCTCAAAAATTCTTAAGCGTTCTGCTGCAGAAATCAGTTGAAGTGGATGCATTTATGATGATTGTCAAGGGAGAGAATGAATAGAACCGGCAGCGACGGAGTGAAAATAGCTTCTGCTTTTCCCTTCTCTCTCTCTCTCTCTCTCTCTCTCTCTCTCTCTCTCTCTCTCTTCAACACAGAGGCAAGAATGGAGCCTAAAGATGGAAGTAGTAAAGGGATAAAAGATAGATTTAACTTTCGTAACAAATTTAATCGATTTTTCATCGGTTTTCGGCGTTAATTTAAAATATTAATCCATGTTCGAAATAAAAAAATTCAGACTCTAAATATTATAAATTTTTCGTGTACCCTCCCCCCACACCCACACCAGAGAGACAGAGAGACAGAGAATTTGAGACTGATGGAAAACATTTATAGATTATAGGCATAAAACCGTTCGCTACAACTTAAAAATGCAAATACTGCTGGCATACTCTTTATATGCGTATACATAAACAATTCCTTACAAATTCATATAAACATCATATATGCAGAACACAAGAAGGAAAATTTACGATCCATACAGGCATAAATTACACGCCATCGTATATGTATTCCTCTCTTGGAATGTTTCGATATATATGTATTTGTTGATTGCAACAATGATATGCACCTTCTCCAAATAATTCAATTCACTATTAAAGAAATTGCGTATATTTTTGTTCGTATAGTTAATGTAGCTTGATAAAATTAACAGGATTTAATGCAGTTTATCGTTGCTCTGTTACGGCGTATCGAATTTTTTTTGTCGCTTTTACCCTTCCGAGGGAAAGAAAAGGACAGGCTAGCTGAACGTGTTCGGCTTCTAGAAGTTGAAAACAGTTTAGCAACCCTTTGCTTACTTCGAGATTAACAAAATATCGAAGATGAGACTTATCATATATATTTGTACATTTTTAATCTTCGAGACTGTGCTAGCGTTAAAAAAAGTTACGCACTTTCCGCTATTAGCTCGCAGTACCGAGTCCCAAAAAAAAAAATCCCCGAGAAAAAAGCCGACGGAAAAAGCCATTTGAAACTACGGGCGGATGTGTAAAATTCAAAAATTCGTTTTCTCCCGCAACAGATAGAGCGTCTACCCCCTCCGACATTATATATATATATATATATATATATATATACTATGATATATCTATAATAAGCAAAGGCTTGTTTAAAGAGCTGGCGTGCATTAAATTCTTCCTGCACTCTTACATATATAGTGTGTCTCTGTATGTGTTTGAAGTAGCATCGAAGATGGGTGGCGGGGGCGCTTGTACGTAATCCCGCCGCAACGTACAGCAGCACGGCGTACAAAAATAACCCCAATATTATATATACGCGGGCGGTGGCACTTATGGAAAGCATATGCGCGTGATGCGCCTGGACCGTCTCATCCGCCGTGCATAAAGTCGGCGCTATGTGGACAAAGAGAGAGAGAGAGAGAGAGAGAGAGAGAGGCAGAAATCGGTCTCCAGCTAAACAAGCCAATTGTTAGGTAAACGACGAGACGACCGCCCTTCGGTGCCTCCTATGGAATTGCTTTAAATTACATTATGGGTGCAGATCTGCGCAACGTTTCATTACAAAATTTCCGATCACATATAATGGTGAGGAGAATTCCTAGAGGAAAAATCGAGAGTCAATTAAAGGAAAATCAATGGTAAGAAAAAGCATCGATAGACTTGTTACTCTCGCTATTTCTATATTATTATTTACGCAAGAGCAGCGCGCTTATCATTCGCTCCGCGTGTGGCGCCCGTAACTACAAAAGCGGCGAATGAATAAAAGAAAAGGCGCTATTTTAAAACTCGACGATAATGGGATTTTCCCTGTTCAGATTCCAAGTATCAGATAAACGGGTTTTGTCCGCGATTTACAAAAAAATTGCAATTCATCAAATGTATCAGAGTCATATCTGTGTGAATACAGTAAAAAAAAAGAAGAAAAAAACATGAAATTCTGCTCTATATGAATAACAGTAGGAAACTCAAGCGAATCTGGGTTAATTCGATGAGTAAATGTGACGAACAATCGTACTACATTCGTCTGCTATTTGCGCGCATTGCATTGTGCCATTATAAAAAATTAATTACTCTAGCTATTTTTTTACTCTTAATAGTCAGTATTATAGCCATCCATTTATATATTGGATATAATTGTGATGGACAGGTTTGAAATTTTTCAAATTCATTTTTGATTATTTCTATAGTTGTATTGGACAGTTCATAATACAGCAACCTGGCGAAGCTTCGTTTCATCGTTGACAGCATATTTGAACGTTTAAAACAGCACCCTCTACTGACGAATCTAGCTCCTGCGTGCGCTGGCGTTCACTTTATTTCGCTCCCTTTCACGAATACGCGCGTAGCAAATACCTGTAGCATATATATATATATATAATTGAGCGCTTATTCAAGGTTTACAAGTTTGTGCGCATAGTATGAAAAAAAATCATAAACGTATACATAGGGAGGGAGATGATTACCATGGTACACGCGTACTGTGACAATCTTGTGTGTACATGCGAGACAAAGGCCGGTGTGTAATACGTGAGCGAGATGAGCAATAGCTATATATATATATATATATATATATATATATATATATATATATATACACCGGCTTCAATAGAGAAAACAATAGATGCGCAACGACCTTCGACGCATACATTATTATATCAGAGACCGTAAAAGATCGCGACACGATCAAAGAACCATACAGCGTAATATAGTCGAGATAAAAAAAATGTCAATTTTCCCGTCACGTCTTTTCGTATTTCCAACGTTGTTCTAAAATTCACCCCCCCCCCTCCGCCGCGTAAAGCCAAGGTTCGACTTTCCGCGGTACGGAATGACTCCAAGTGAGAGAGCCTCTCGCCCTTATTCTCTTTCGCAGCGCGCAGGTATAGCGCGTATTACGTGCTGTGTACAGCGCATCCTATATTATATTATACAGAGAATTTTTTTTGCAACAGAACAAGATATCGAGAAATTGAACGAGCGCAATCGCTCCTTCCCCTCCATTTCTCTCTCTCTCCCTCTCTCTCGCGAATTTTCGTAACGAGGCTATGCGTGTGCGCAATATCCGTTAATTTCCGGTACAGTGGCGAAACAGCGGCACAATATATATATATATATATATATATATATATATATATATATATATATATATATATCGTTAAATTATCAACGTCCTTTTTCTCTACATGCATGCAATCTCGAATAAAACTAAAAGAGACCTTTACTAACAGTACTGTTAGTGGTAAAAAAAAATTTGTCAATTGCGTTGGCCAATTAACGATTAAATTTCTCTGGTCGTAAAGAATAGAACTGAATTTTTTTGTTCTCAAATGGCGATCGTTTCTGCGCGTGTAAACGTCCTACCATAAAATATCACTGTATTCTGTATGCATAAACCTCGGTCTTGCTCGTATTCCGTTCTACAGGGGAAAAAAAAAACAGAAGATCAAAAATAACAGGACGGCTCGAGCACCGAGTCAGAAAAGAAGAAATGCATCTTTAACTCTTCTTATCACTGCTGATTTACCAGCCCGTACATACATGTACTTAATTAATCTATGTGTTGCATTCGATACGCAAATCAACCGCGGAAGATGCAGTAGGAGAGTGTTAGAGACGAAGCTAAGCGCCATTTAATCGACGAACGCCCCAAAGTCGCACCGCGCGCATCCGGCGGTGCCGTGAATCAGCGCCACACCGATTATATTGCGCATCGACCGAGCGTTTCCGGCTCCCCCCGTCCGCGATATCAATTGTTGTTAAGTTTCCGCGCTTTGCGCTTATTACAAGGGTGGCGGTGGGGTGTGTGTGTGTGTGTGTGTGTGTGTGTGTGGACGGGGGGATAGAAGAGGATAATAACGAAACGGGACTGAGGTTACGTTACATAGTCAGTCGCATCCGAGCCATTGTATAACAAAACAATTCGTGCCATCGGCGCACACACGCACGAACGAGCGATAAATACGACTATTACTATATATTAATTGCAGTGATAAATTCCGACTATGAGCTTTAATTGCCAGGCTATTTATTCGCGATTTGCCCGGCTGAAGTGTGACGCTGCGTGTACGTATAATTTAATAACGCGTCTTCGGCGTGGAATGTATTTTTTTTTTTATCACAAACTCCCCCCTTCCCGTAAAACAACTTCATTTTCACTTTATACGTCGTTCCTATAATTTTATTTGTTCTAATTCTACTGAAAAAAAAACAAAGAGTTATGACATTATTCTATTAAAATTTCCCTTATCGGAGATTTTTAGCATATTCGTTTTTAACTTTTATCTTTAACGATATATATATAGCACGTCCGATTCGGACAACTGTCAAGCGACGACCGATGATTTTTCAATTTATAGAACTAATAGAACTTTTCTTTAGTAAATATGCCTAAAAAACAAAACCTCGATAAAAGAAGAGAAAATAACAAGAGATGGAGAGCAAACCAAAATTACTATTATTCTTCTTTATGCTCCTGAAATTACGTAAGAGAGCGGAGAATCGTCGCCTGTTAGTGTCAACGTTTCAGAATTTCTGCGTTTTTTTTCTCTTTTTTTTTCTTCTTTTTCTTCTTTTTTTTCTTCTTTTTTTATAACTTCCTCCAATTGTGGTCACTTAACGCGCGGTTAACTCTATAATTAGGTCACTGCTTCTCGTTGGGGAAAAATGCGAGCGAGACGGGCGTTATTAAATTTACGAAAGAGTTAACGCTGATTGACTGAATCATTGTAAAAACGTCGCGCCCCGTTGTGTTTTGATCGGATCTTTCGGGAAAGGCTGTTTGAAAACAATTTTGACGAGCGTAATTGAATTTACATCGATTTGTTGGGAATAGACACTGCATCATATCTTTGTAATAAATTTTCTTCTCTCAAAAGTACTTCTATTTTCTTTTTATTGCTATATAAAAAAAACTTTTACAGAATCTATTTATAGGTGAGTCGGGAGACACGAGTGATGTATTGTTTTATATATATATATATATGTTTTATGTATACTTTTAAGTAAATGTAGAAACAATCGTACGTAGGAATCACGCAGGAAATGGAAAACTTTCTTTACGAGCATAATTACCACAAAAAATGGTATAACCATGCCTTATTTTCTATCTAAAAAAACTATAAATTTCTTAAAAACTCTTCTACAATGAATAACTGCTTTTTTATATCCACTATCGAAGCTACAATATCCTCCTTCCTTTCATGTAAAATGTTGCGCCAGTGCAATCGTTTCATAAAAACGATATCTTCACAGATTTTCAGAATACTCGCTTCGGCGAGACTCGGAAGTTACGAATTCAATTACAGACATAAACTGTCGAGAAGCCTGATGCGCGCCGCAGTCCCCCCCCCTTTTGGCTCTTTTTTTTATTATTTACTTGTAAAAATAAAACTGCGATAATACAGAGTTCTCGAACGAGAGCGGCGTCGATAAGCCTTTGCGCGAGAGGGAAGGGTGGGGGCAGTAAAACAAGGCGCGATTGTTCGCCGAGCCTCCGACTGCCTGTGCGTCGGTGTGTATAATAAAACGTGCGGGTATGAATGTACGCGGAAGGCAATTCCCATATATATATACACACATAAGCCTGCGGAGAATATCTCGAAATTTCGCGCGTGAACACAGAGAACCGCGACCGCGACCGATCGGATCGCTCAAGGCGGTGACTTTCAAGTCTGGAATGGCACGCACTTTTGACCCCTTTTGCCACCGACCAACCATCCTCTTTGCCGCATCGACATAGTTTTTCCGCGTGCTCTACCTATGACCGGCAACGCGACTAGCGGACCGTTCGAAAGGGACGCCGCTTTTATGTCACCGTCCACCTCCAGAATGGATAATAAGCGACAAATATGTAGGTCGTTTATGGCTCGTGCACCCGATGCACGCAGGCGCAACCGCTTCGCTCCTTAGTTCACATTTACATTCTCAGATTTCCATGTTCGGAGGGCTGTCCGAGACATAGTGTTTTTAAACATATACAAAGCTAATGAAATATATTTTAGTCTATTTTTAAGGTTGTCAAGACAGATTATTTGGTATTTTACATTAGGAAGCTAAATAAAGTGTGTGTAATGAATTAAGAATGTGAAATACGCTGTGTTATGCTATGTTAAAATTGTGCTACGGATATATGTTCAAACCATGCGTGTTCCAAAGTATGATCAATTAGGAGAAAGCTCTTTTTGACTTATTATTATCAACTAAAGAGGTGAAAATAACATGTATCCCGCGGATAAAGGTGCAGGAAGACTGAATGACCATACCATGCCATCATATACTTGTTTTGGTTTCCAAACGGATGAAAGCTCCAAGAGATGATATTAGTTCTACGGACAAGCCCAACTCACATTGTAGTTGAACAGGTTATTCAATCCGCCTGTGACATTTTAACAATTATAACTGATCCAGGCTGGCTTGAAATTTAGCAGGATGCAAATCCTGTTCGTAAGTTCATAAAGAAGAAGCATATTTCTAAAGAACTTAAAGATAAAGCACGAAGTATCTTAAAAAAATGAGAGAGTATGCCAAAACTAATTATATTGAAACATTATACCGTGGAGAATAGACAAAATGAAAAAATAAGGATCGTATTCAACCGTTATTAATGTACTCTTATAGCATTAATAATCTGTAAAAAGAAAGAAGAGAAGATGTTAGCACACACCAACCTCGAACATCAACAGGCCGAAACCAGTTAAGGGTGGTGAAGAAATAGATATAGAAAGGAAATATATTATATTGGTTGAAAGAATTAGACTAATGAAACCTAGGTCGCCCACCAAGAGATGGATAAAATTGAAATGATGTAGTTTTGTGTGTATTATATAAAAATTAAAAGGTCTGAAAATGTAATCTATCTTGATATTCTACAGTAATTAAAAGCTGATTCTATTTTTCCAAAAGATTTAAAGAATCAGAAGAAATTCAGCCACTTTTTATAAGTAAACTATAAATTTTCAAAAAAATTTGCTTGAATAAACTACAACCATATTGATTATGGGATTTGTTTGGTATTCTATATTCTAATTTTTGTGTCATTAGTTTGACTACTATACGTTAATAAATATATTACTAGCTTAAATTTGAAATTAATCTATAGGCTTTGAAGAATCACTTTTATGCAACAGCCGGCTAGTATGAAATCCCACTACAACTTTTATTAATATTCTACTAAATATATAAATAAACGTAACAGCTTTATCAATTAGAGCACAAGACCTGCCCTGTAATAACTAAAAAAAAAATATTCTGATTGAATATTCGTTGAAATCGGCGATTTCCCTGCCTTTGATATACGTTTCGAAAAACGGCAGTTGGTTTGTAGAACAGTTCCGATAATAGAGTGCCACGCGCCACCGCGATTGTGGGTGCGATGAAAGCCAACCATCTCCCTCCCCTACTTTTCGAACTACCACGTAGGTACTTCGAACTGTTGTACCAGCTTGACTTTGCGGTTGTACTGGCGATGTCTTTCATAAGGTGGAGATTTACTAATTTAGCGCCAGAGCGTATACGCATGGAAATCTTTGTACGGGGCCATTGTCATACATCTCCTTTGTGCTGGATGAAGGAATTATTCCGGGCAGACGAGGATCGGAGGCTTCGGAAACGTATCGGACGACCGTTGATTTAAAAAACGGAACGTACGCAATTGTCGAGATGGCGCGTGCTCTTTAAACAGAAAGTACGTTATACCTTGCCAATGGAGGGGTCGACGCGCACAAAAAAGCGGAAGATCCAGCAGTAAGGGCGAGAGGGGGGGGGGAGTACTGCCGGTACTATTGCAGGAGCTTGGAAGGGAAAAAGGAGCGGAACGAGTTTGCCCCGGCGAGCGTCTCGTCCTCTCGCGGATTCTGCTGCAGCGCGCGTCTTTGTGCGAGGGTGCGAGGGGGAGGCGAAGGAGAGAATCTGGTTTGCTCTGGCGGTTACGCAGCGCACAGAGCGAAGAGGACGATCGGCTCTCCGCGGCTCTTTTCGCCTTTTTTCCTTCTCTCCCCCTATCTCTGCCGCTTCTTGCCTGCTTCTCGGAAAAGCCCGGCAATTTCTTGCTGCCCCCTCGCGAACTTCGGAATTTCCAGGCCGATTCCAGAGTAGCGAAACCGCGCGGGGCGATTTGTCGCCCGTGTGGTCGGTGCGTACTGTGCTGTACGCGTATATATCTATATAGATAGGCGCGCGCTCTGACGGTGATACGCGGTCGTTCGTCATCGTTTGGAATTCAGCGCAGCTTCGCAGAGTATATACGTTTTCACGTACAATGCCTCGCCGCTACGTTGTCTTGAGTTTTTGGACTTTTGGCTGCTGTATCTTGTTTTTTTTTTTTTTTTTTGGTAACTGGAATTTTTGGCCGTCGCGAAGGTGAAAGAGGTATGCTTATGTGCAACGTATTTCACGTACGCGACATTTTTACGACTTTTTTTTCTATTACTCTTTAATCAGGATGGGAATTAGGTTTAAAGGTGCTTCGCTTCGCTTTCGTTGGATCGCGCGCTGTAAGTCTATTAAAAAAACGGTTAAAAGTTCTTTCTGGACAAAAGTGAATAGTTTCAAAACTCTATAAAACTGCAAACAGACGATTCCGACATCTCGCTTCGCTGCCGAGAGAAAAAAAGAGAAAAAAAATGATGCCCCATAAAAAAATCAAGCTCGCAGATATGCGTGCAAGATTCGTGGTGCGGTTAAAAAAAAAGAGAGAAAAAATATCAAACGGCGCATACCGCATAACTTCTCCTATTCCAATCAATAAACATCGGGCCTCTGAAAGCGGCAATTATTTCTTTCTGATCTATATATGTAGATGTGCATGCGTGTGTGTGTGCGTGTGTGTGCGTGCGTGTGTGTGTGTGTGTGTGTGTTTGTGTGTGTAGCAGCTGCAGTCCCCTCTTTACACCCCCTCTCTCTTTCTCTCTCACTTTACTTGTTATCAATTAAGAGCCAAGGGAGAGAACTAAATCGGTCTCTTGGGTTAAAGATCTTTCTTCAAGCGACTAGTACCGACTCTCGCGCGTGCGTATGTGCAGCTTCTTTGGCTGCGAGTATCCGAGCGCATAATAAAAGTGCGTGCTGCACTCGACTCGCTTCACAGCTGCGTGGCTTTAAGTTCGTTTTCATACACACACACGCACACACACACGTGCGCGCCCGCGCGCGCCTATTTTATATTATAGAAAGCCGCAAAAGTTGCGCTGGCTTCGTTGCGCAATCACGTTTACAGGCGCGCGCGCGCGTGTGTACAGCACGCCTAGCCAATGTACTGCGCTACGGCACCAACGTCTCTCGAGCGAAGCAGATATATATGTGTGTGTGTGTGTGTGTGTGCGTGCGTTTGTGTATCTGCATATATGTATGTACGCACGTATGTATAGATGTATTTATGTCTGTATGTGTGCATGCATACATCGTATTTCCAAAAAAAAAAGAAAAAAAATTAGCCAGCTTAATTAAACGGAATGGGCCAGGGCATCTACAAGATAGACGTGAACGTTTACTCTTTTACGCGAATGCAATAATAATTCCTGGTACGTTTCGGTTTTGTAATAATGTACAGGAATGCATTCAGGGCTACGATAACCACGAGCAAGTTCCTGAATGACACTCGAGTCGATCCTGTACGATCGGAAAAATTATAAAATTGTTTGTAAGTTTCTCAAATGTATACAACTGTTTTATTCAACGTCCCTGGACCCTGATGCTTATTACTGATACGCTATAGTGTGAACAATCGTTTTTGGGACACCCACAGCCGCGTGTCGATGCACAGGCACAAAAGATAAGATAGACATAACGAAGATTCTGACGAAGAAGAAGATAGAAAAGATACAAAAAAATGCGCGCGCGTGCGCGCGTGTGTGTAGAGATAAAACATGCGAGGGGAGGGCAGAAGGGAGGAGGAAGACGTCGCGGACTCTCAATGTGTACTGCTGCTGCGCGATGCTCGAGAGCTGGGTGCGAGCGCGGGGTTAACCACCTGCGTGCGGTAGACAACGCCATATATATATATATATATATATATATATATATATATATATATATATATAACAAGCACCAGTCGCATTGCGCAAAAAGCTCTATATAGCTGCCGCGGCGCGGACGTGCAGCCGCGCGCGGGAGAGGAGTCGAGAGGAGCCCGATCGCGCCGCGCCGGCCGGTCTCCCCACTCCTGCGGTACATGCAATATACCGCTTTTCGAGCGGGCGGCGCGACGGGCCGAACACGTGCTTCTTTCGCGCGTCGTCGTCGTCGTCGTCGTCGTCGTCGCCGCACTTTTCCGCGTTATTATCGAGTCTCGCACAGCGGTGGGCGCATCGGGCCGAGATTATCCGAGGTTGATATTGGGACGGATTATGTAAGTCGTTTGGGATGATCGCGAAAAGTACTTCGAGCCGTCGAATGGTCTGAATTTATATGGGATGGTTTTTCATTTAATTTGTTGTATTTTCGTTGGATTGGTTTGACTGTTGTTGTGTGTGTGTTTTTTTTTTTTTTTTTTTGAAGGGTATGTTGGGCTGCTGGAGTAAGATTTGAGCACAGATTTGATATTTCATCCACGTCACGAATGATCGAACTATGGTTTTTCGCTATGTATAACGATTTATGTAGACTTTAATGATGGAAGACGGTTTCTTTATCGAGCTCGCCTTTACGATAAGAAATCGCTAATTATCCGATAGTTTTCAGACTCCTGATAATTGCGAATGTAACTTGTAAAAATCGGCTCGAGATGGTGGACATCTAGAGATAGGAGCAGATAAGTAGAGGCGAACGGATCCCGATCCGATCGGGCCACAGTCCCGATTCCGAATAACATCGACATTTATCGATTTTTCATCGTGACGGAAAAATCCGGACAAATCGCCACATCAGATTTACTCGCTATTGAAGTGTAAAAATTCTTGTGGTTTGTTAGATTTTTCGCAACGATCTTCGTTGAATCTTCCAGCATGGCACAGAGCGCTACGCGACTATTGTAGACTACACTGCAATATCCCCTTCAACATATACTTTGACATTCAAAGTGGTATTATTGTTGGCATGCGCGACTTTGCGAAAATTTTTATTGTCTAGAATGAAAATAGAATAAGTCGAGGATAAATTATTTATAAATAAATAAATAAATATATATATATATATATATATATATATATATTATACATATAGGAGTAATATTGATGTAATGATGTTAAATCTCCTAATCCCCGCAGAAGGGTATACGTTATTTATAATCTTCCGATGATTCCAGTATAGAATACGTGAGTAACAGAGAGAGCACCCATATATATATATGATAATATTCGACTTTTCATGCAAATCTCGAACGATACTTTTTAAGGCGCGCAAGGCTCACGTGCCGGAAGAATTCAGATCGTTTTTATTATACATCCATCGAAGTATATATTCATAGCTCGTACAGCTTTCGCTCTTTTCACGCGCCGCTTCGCACTAGCCCCGATCCGCGATCTTGCGCTGACGCGCGAGAGAGGGAAGAGGGTGGTGTAATTGGGACGAGGAGCGGGTGGGGGAGCCGTGGCGAGCATATCCATTCTGTGCTCCCGCGGTCCTCGGATGCACACGATCCTCTCCTCCACACAATCCTGCACATGTACATCCCTGATTTATCTTCTCCCTGTGCGACGCTCGAGCATTTATATGTGCACACCTACGCATAGATAAATACCGCAGTCTATGCTTGCCGAATTCGCGTGCCCGCCGGTAATACGGGCTTGGGCGAAATCGATGGCACGGCGCGATGCTACTAATCTCTCGACGGGATCGGCAGCCGTATTGCGCCTCGTTGGCTGCCGGAATATTCGTGCAGGCGGAAGCGAATTCACAAAAAATGTTGTATTAAAGTTTCCTGACACACACACACACACGCACGCACACACGCTCGCGCGCTTCGGCTGCTTTTTTGTGTATACAGCTCAAAAAAGGAACGCGACCGATAAAAAAGGGAGATATCCCTTTCAAAAGTAAGCGAGTTCTTTCAGACTCCCCCCTCTCTCGCGTAAAAAAAATGCTATTCATATAAGCACGCCACTCGATGAGACCAATTTTTTCGTCTTATCTGAATTCGTAAGCTGCGGAGCGTACTCGATATATTTAAATGTACGTTACTATATATATATATATATATATATATATATATATATATATATATAGCACGCGTATACTAATAACCAAAAACGATTTTCTGAGCGACGGTAGGGCAGGGGCGGCGGGTGCTACGCCTCGACAACCGTATTTTCTCGACGACTCTTCCAGTCATACATATATATATATATATATATATATATATATATATATATATATATAATATATATATACATACAAGAGCATGTATATATATATATATATATAATATATATATATATATACACAAGAGCAGCTGGTTCCCCGCGCGCTGTAAATTTATCCATTTATTGACGCCATACGGGGGCGCTACTTCGACGGTTGCTTCCGAAATCATATGATCTGGGTAACACACTCGATTACTCTACGTGTATCAGTGTGTATATATATATATATATATATATATATATATATATATATATACACATATATATATAGACGTATACTAGCGCTAAAAGCAGTTCCTGGCACGCGCTGTATTTAGAAAAAAACGATAAGGCGCGTTGAACATAGACCTTGTGAAATACACTTTATAGTATATGTATATCTGTATACATAACACATATATAGACGCAGTAACGTATAATCGAGTAAGAACTGCGCGAAATCTTCCGAAATA